>JAQHUG010000088.1:6098476-6118366 GCA_028555095.1 Dicrostonyx torquatus | reverse complement strand
GAATAAATATAAAAGACAGTTGATACCTTGTTCATTTAGCAAAACAATGGTAGGGTTCTCTCCCTTCCCACCCCGAGGCTGCATTCTCCCTAGCAGAGGGCTTTTTTCCAAGGTTTGCAAGGACTTCTTCCTGTGGAGCAGGCCTCACGTCCAGTCAAGCCTAGATTTCTGGATACTGAAAACTGAAGCGCCCCCACGGCACAGGCAGCTGCTCCAATTAGTGAGGGCATCCTGGTAGATGGCACCCCAGTATGGGGAGTAAAGGAGTAAGCAGTGTTTGAAGAAGGGTTCACAGAGATGCCTGGCTCCTTTATAACATTCCTCTTTTTGTATGAACTAATCCAGTCCCATGAGACCTGCATTAATCCCTTCCAAGGGTAGTGCCCCAAGGCCTAATTATTTCCACTAGGCCCATTCTTAAAGGGTCAAGTATCTTGACATCACTATACTGGAGACTGAGCCTTCAGACATGAACTCATGGGACAGGACCATACCAGTCAGACTCAGATTCCTGTCCAAGCTCCAGAGGATCTGTAAGGACGTCTAAATCTACTTCCCCATTCATCACAGTTCAGCCAGTGGTGCCTCTGGCTTGGGCTGTTCTAGTGTAAATCCTAGCGCTGTTCACTCAGCTAGGGAACTAGCCCTGGAAGTCACTCTGGCTTCCACTCTTCAAGGATCCCCAGACCTGTGCTAACGGAGGACAACCTTAGTGAATCCGGGACAGTTTCTTGTCACTTCTTTATGAAAGAAAGTAAGAGGCGGAAAGACTGAGTTCTGTGAGAGTTGAAACAAGGATGCGTTCATTCATTCGCTGAACACACATGCATTGTTACCAGCCGTGTGCCAAGCACTGCTCCACATACCTTCGTGGAACCCTTCTACAGTCTCCACCACATCGGAGTGTGACTTTCTCTTATTGTACAAATGCTGAATAAGTGGCTACTGCCTACATAAATGAAGGAAAAGAAAGAGCCAGTGAAAGACACTAAAGAACATGAGGCCAAGTTACATTAGACAAAGAGAACAAGAATAGTTCTTTACTTTGGATATTGTCATTATATCAAACTAAAATTAAGTATTTAGCAATTATTAGTTTAAATGTTTTTTCATTTGTCTATCTTATTCTTATTTTTGTCCCTTTTGTGAAGATTTTTGTGTATTTGTAATTTTAATTTGCTTACCGTGCCATCTTCTGCCTGTCCACCTAACAGAATGACACTTGTGAACGTCTTTAGGTTTTAATCGCCTTTGTGGCTCTCTAATTTCCCCCTTAGTTCTGAGAGGTCTGTTGGGTTCTCTGTGGCCACTAGCCGTGTAAACCCCTGAGCCTGTCAAGTGTTTCACGCTTCTTCCACAGACAGCAAGGTAAGGGATCCTTGGGGAAAATAATCTCATTCTAGAGGGAGGGATGGTGCTACATCTAATGGCTGCCAGTCCCAAGTGCCCGGAAGAGAGAAATGTGCCTGGCTGTATTTTCAGAAAAGAGGTGGCTATGCAGAGGGTTGCATTTGATTCTCTTCTGCCATTGGATCAGCTTGTTTCTACCTCTCAGCCCTCACGGTGCAGCCTGCCTGGCTACCATCTGCTAAGTCTTTGCTTTTTCTGCCTTGCATAAAGCTTTTGCTCTCAGTATGCTTGTTCTTGAGTAGGAAAAGAGCCATAGAGAGAGAATTCCAAATCTCGGAGATCTGTCTTTTTCTCCCCTGCAGTGGGTTTAGCTCTTTTCCTTATTGTTATTATTGAGAAAGATTCCTGCACCTGCCACAGGATGCTGCCACGTGGGGGGACCAGCAGAAGACAGGTCTACATGAGCCTTTCCTGTGCCACTCTCAGCTGAGCAATTAGTAGATCTATTTACAAAATTACAAAGAGAGCCGGGCGGTGGTGGTGCACGCCTTTAATCCCAGCACTCGGGAGGCAGAGGCAGGTGGAGTTCTGTGAGTTCGAGACCAGCCTGGTCTACAAGAGCTAGTTCCAGGACAGGCTCCAAAGCTACAGAGAAACCCTGTCTCGAAAAACCAAAAAAAAAAAAAAAAAAAAAAAATTACAAAGAGAACAAATGGGGAAGTGTTGCTTTACTTTATGGCTACTCCTCTGAAATGAAACTAGTTTTCAACATGATTATAAGGAAATAGACTTTGCAACTAAATGTTGATGAATGTGCTTGGAGCTGTAAGCCAGATGGGAAGGTCATATTCACACCAAGGAATGCAAAAGTGGACGTGTTCTATTGCCTAATGGGTCAGGCCTCTGAACTTGGACATCAGCCATATTTTATAAACCCAAATCTAGACTTATTTTATATGTAAATCTTCCCGTCTCTCATTTGCTACCACTCATTAGGTTATGATTTAACAGCCCAGGAATGCTCTGGGCTATGTCAATGCTTGGGTAAGAATTTAATGGACAACAACAGCCTCTCCCCAGAAACCAGCACGGCAGGTGCAGTGAAAAATCTTAAGTGGAAGGCAAAGCTGCTGAGGATACCTCAAAATGGGGGCTCGCAACGCAAGCCCCTTCCCCAGAGACCTCCTGAGAAAGCATAGCTTGAATACTTTTTTCAATTTTATCTTTGTTTTACTAAAGCTGGTATTTAATAAGGAGGATGATCAAGCCTGTAAGAATCTGTTTGGAAATATTTAAGCTAAGGTGAAAAGTTCAACCAAGCGGAACTTCATACTTTTTGTAAGCTATAGGATTAGCATCAATTAAAGAGCAAGTGTAAAAGAATGAAATCACTGCATAGCCAAGGACTCAGCCACCTTGACGTGTTTACCAGAGGCTTAATGATCCATTTAGTCACCAAACATTAGCTGAGTAACTAACTGTCAGCTGACTGGGGTTAGGTGGCAGGAAGAGTTGTATATTGTTAGACATGTCAGCTTTTAATAATTTCCAAATCTATTTGGAATAGAAAAAGCTAAGTGTGTAGATCAATAATACTTTAAGGCATACTACCCGCTCAGGGCCTTAACTTTGCTCTGCTAGAATATCTGTGCATCCCTGGGAACATCACTGAAAGGACAGAAGGTGACTGATGCCACCCACATTCTTCTTATATTATGCCATCTGCACTGAAATTCTGCCACCTTAGTCATTGTTTATAAAGTTCTACAACTTAAATACCAGGTAATTACAAAACAATGACCCCTATGAACCTGACACACACCGAGGAGCGTTTGCCTTCATGGCAGACATCCTTAGGAACAAAATGGTGGCCGGCGGAGCAGCTACAGCCATGGGAAAACTCTGCTAAGCTGTCTGTGTCGTGACCACAAATTAGAACCTTCAGAGAAGGCAAATCCGCGCCTGACGCTAGGAAACAACACTTTGTTATGCAAGAACCCTGCATTCAAACTGAGAGGAAGGATTTGACAAGTTAACCTCAACTCCGAAAGCATTTCAGCTGCTCAGATCTGCCTGCACTCCAAAGCTGCCTGCTGCTGGTGTGTGGGGGTAGCCATTCCGTACCTCTCATGGCATCTGGAGGATAGAGGGGAGAAGATAGTTGTGTTGGGACCTGAATAGTGTTGGTCATGGGAGGGGAGATTTATGGTTAGGGCTCAATGTTAAACATTAGATCACCATTCACAGTCACTGTGTAGGTTTCCTTCGGAAAGGACATGTGGGTGTGGGTGACAGAGATACAGAAAGAGGAACACATAAACATAGATTATGTATGGTCACTTAACACCTAGAATTCAGGAGCCCTTCTTGCATCCAAGGGGGTAGTAATTAGTAATATTAGGAACTGGATGTCAACCTCTTTTGCAGGGTGCTCTTTCTTACTCCTTTCAGCAGGATTTTCTTACATTTTCAGCATCAAAGATAATGTAACTAGACTGATGGTTTGCAGAACTGAAGCAAATATTTAAAGAAACAGAAGAGTTAACATATAACTTTTTTTTTTTTTTTTCAGAGATGGCTCAGTGGTTAGGAGCATGACTGCTCTTGCTGAGGGCTCAGATTCAATTCCAACACCCACACAGTGGCTCACAACTGTATCTTCAGTTCCAGAGGATTCCACACCCTCTTCTGGCCTCACTGGGCACCAGGCACACACATGGAGTACACATATAACAGGCAGACAAAACACTCTTACACATCAATCTTTTAAAGTAGTATATCAAACCAGCATCTTCCCCAACCCCAGATATCAACTCATGGCCGATTTCGTTTCATCTGTACCCTAGCCTTTTGCTGCGCTCCTATGAAAGACTAAGAAGATCATAGATGTCTTATCCTTACGTGAATATTTATGAAGGATAAGTCTTATAAACGTATAACCGCTATCTAGTTATCTTTTACATTTCATCCATATGAAAGACAATGTAAGGTTTTTTCTTTCCGGGAGGAAAATAACTTCCCGTGAAGAAAGTGTTACCTTGTTCAAGTTTGAAAACAAGATCTTTTTTGTTTGTTTTTTGAGACAGGGTTTCTCTGAGTAACAGGCATGGCTGTGCTGGGACTCACTTTGTAGACCAGGCTGGCCTTGAACTCAGAGACCCGCCTGCCTCTGCCTCCCAAGTGCTGGGATAAAAAGACCACCACCGCTGGGCTGAAAATACGACTTTAGGGAGGTGTGGTGTGCATACTATAGGTACAGCTACACTAAATTATTTGTGGAGCCTGGCTTCAAACTTGCAGGTTTTTGACCTGGCTTGAGATCTCTATGCTTTTTTAAGCTTTTGGAAAGTAAGGCATGGAAAGGAATTTATTTAGTTTCTCCATTAGGCCGAGGCATGTTAAAACTTGTGTATTTTCCCTGAGTGTACAAGTTGGTAAGATTACCGCGGGTTTTGTGAGCGGGCCTGGAAGGGTCGCCTTTCGGGTCACGCCTGCTCTCTGCAGGAGGTCGGGGCTGGCTGGCTCCCTTGTGACCCGCAGCAGGGCCTGAGTCTTGCAGGCGACACTGGGCGTTTCCTCCCTTTCCGGCCTTGGACAGTTTTGTTTTGGATCTTACTTCCCAGTCAAGGAAAGGCTCCCTGTTGACCAAAGGTTTCCCAGTCTCCTCGGGGTGGCCAGCGGCCAAGTTTCCTTACTCCCAGCCTGCCAAGCCCTGGGTCTGCTGGAGATCCTCGAAGGCCGGTACCGACGCTGGACTCACGAGGAGGAGAGAGTGGGCGGGGCCTTATTCGCTCCGCCCCCCTCCCCCCCGGGCCTGCGGGTCGCCCCGCTCCCGCCAGCCCGGGAGACTCTCGGAGACTCAGTTCTGCCCGATTCCCTGCGAACGCTCGGACCCCCGCCAGGCCGCGCGCACGCGCACTCGGGGCGTGGCGCCCAGGAGCCCGGCCCGCGGCGGCGGCGGCCGCTAGGTGGCGCATGCGCCTTGGAGGGGCGCGGGCGGTCTCTGGGAAGAAGGCGGCGGCGGCGGCGAGAGAGGCGGGGGCGCGGTGGAGGCCGGTCCGTGTTTACACAGCGGCGGGCGGGTGCGGACGCGGAACCCGGCGCGGCGGCGGCGGCGGCGGCACGATGGTCATGGCGCATTTCGTGGAGAATTTCTGGGTGAGCGGAGGCTGTCGGGAACGCCGCGGGCTTCGGCTTCTTCCCGCGGCCTGCGTGCGCGGCGGGCGGCGGCTCTCGAGGCGTCCGAGCGAGAGTCCGCGGGGCCCGGGGCTGCCCGACCGAGCTCCCCGTGGGGGCCGAGGCTCTCCGGCCAGCGATTCCTCTGGGCTGGCAGCTGCGCAGGGCGCCGGGGCTGGCAACGCGGCCCAGGAGCCGCGGCGGCGACTCCAAGGGCCTGCGGCGCCGGGCTGGGGGGGGGGACAAAGCGCCGACGGGGCGTGCGGGGAGTCGGGCACCCTGCGGTGGTCTGCTTCCCGCGGCGCAGGCCCGGGTCCCCGCGCAGAGTCGGTGCGCGGCCGGGAGGGCTGGGCACTTCCTCCCGGGCGCGCGGCTGGGCTCGCCGGGCTGCGCCCAGGACTTTGCCTCCAGGCCTGCTCACAAAGCCCGTGCAAGTTGCCTTGCTCGGACCTTCCTCATTCTCCCCACACCCCTCTCGCCTGCCCCGCGGTGTGCTTGCGTGCACTCGCTGTGGGCCGGTAATGGCAAGGACGCTTGAGCCCCGTACCGGAAAAGTAACGCGTTTTCCTCAGGTAGCTTGGCCGAACTTGGGTTTTGTGGCCCGACACTTGCAAATCCCGCGGTTTCATTTTGGTAAAGGTGTGGAAAGTGTCGAAAGGAGTCAGCTTCCAGTCACGCCAGCCACCGCTGCCTCAGAGCCTTAATTCTGTCTCAAGCACGGGCTTGCTCCATAATACAATCACTTCATAGTGACTGGTTTCGAAGGTTGCTCGTTTCCCACAAACATCTGGACGCCCGCCGTGGTGTTGTTTTTTTTAAAGAGCGGCTTTTTTTTTTTTTTTTTTAAACCGAGGTTCCCTTTCCATGTATACAGTGCATTGCATGTACAGTGCATAGTGTGAAGAGTTCCTCATTGTTTTGTGCAGACATCACCACAGTCAGTTTTAGAACAATTTCATAACCTCAGGAAGAATCCTGTGCGGGTCAGCAGTCACTCCCAGTTTGCCCCCTTGCCTCAGCCCCTGGGCAACTGATCTCTCTGCTTCTACAGATCTGGCTTTTCCGGACCCAGGATATAAATGGAACTCTCATGACAGGCTTATTTCACTTACTATAATATTTTCCAAGGTAATCCACGAGATAACAATGTTAATACTTAATTCCTTTTTATGACCAAATAATATTCCAGTAGACGTTTTACTTCTCCATTCATTGGTGACACGTGTTTGGTCCCCATCCTAACTATCCTTTGTTTATTATGGGTAATAACTGCTGTGGACACTTTTATACACGATAGTCAGAGCATGTGCTTTCTTTTGGGAATGGAATTTATTGGGTCACACGGTTACCTATATTTGCATTTGATTAACCAAAGGGCCAAGAAGCAGATACTAACTGTGTTAGGTCAGCTGCTAGACTGTGTCTCAGGGAGGTAACAGCATCGTGCAGATGCTCCACAGCGGCTCTGGATATGCTCACCAGCACCTGTAATCTCTTGTGCTATAGTACTATGATGGTGGACATGAAGTAGCATTTTGTGGTTTTGATCTGCATTTTTCTGTGGCTAATGCTGTTGAACTTTTTTCTTGTTCTTATTGCCCATTTGAAGTGTTTTCCTTTGGGTAACTGTAGACCTATTGCCAGTTTTAAAATTGAATTATCTTTATTGACTTTTTGCTGTTATTGAGTTCTATTTTATATTCTGGATTACCCCCAACCCCTCTTGTGCTCACTTTTTAAAGACAGTTTCCTGGTTTTCTGATCCCCTGTCTCTGCCTACCAAACGCTGGAAATATAGGTGTGTGCCATTTCTATCAGTCGTGGGTGCACATTTTTTTTTTTTTTTTTTTTTTGAGATGGGGCCTATTTACATAGCTCTGGGTGTCCTGGAACTCGCTATATAGAGCAGGTTGGTCTTGAATTCAGATTCCCTGCCTCTGCTTTCAAGGCACTGAGATTAAAGGCATGCACTGCCATTTCTCCTTCTTTCGAAGCTCCATTCCTCCTTCCTTCCTCTCTTTCTTTTTCCTTCTTCCCTCCCTCTCTCCCTTTCTCTCTTAACGATGCTTTATTTAATAAAAACAACAGTAAAGTAAAAGAGACATCAAGAAAAAAAAGACAAGAAAATTTATGTTTAACAAGTTAAAATAACCTACTTGCAGTTGCCTTTAGCTGAGCTCTTGCTGTAAGAATACAGTTCATGTACACGTATATATATGTGTGTGTGTGTACATTTTTCAAGTATTCACTAAATACTGCCTTATGTGCTCATATACATTAAATTTGAAAAAGATTAGGTGATCCCCCAGTACTTCATTTTTGTTTGTTTGTTTTTGGAAGAAGTTGTCTAAAGAGAAGAATATGTGGTTCATGAGTCATGTAATGAACCTGTTCTAGACTCCGGACACCCTCTTCAGACCTCAGATGAGGTTTTGGTACTTTCTTGGAGAATTCTCTGGGTAGCATGGTAGCTTGTCAAGGTTCTTGCCCAAGTAGTAGAAGGTCTGCTTGTAGGCCATCCTGCCATTGAGCAGAGGAGAAAACCAGGAGCTCCCTGGCCGCCTAAGGCTGTTGCAACAGTACAACTCATGGATACATGGTTTGGAAATAGCTTTTCCTTTTTTTTTTTTTTTTTTGGTTTTTCGAGACAGGGTTTCTCTGTAGCTTTGGAGCCTGTGCTGGAACTAGCTCTTGTAGCCCAGGCTGGTCTCGAACTCACAGAGATCTGCCTGCCTCTGCCTCCCGAATGCTGGGATTAAAGGTGTGTGCCACCACTGCCCGGCTAGCTTTTTCATTCTAAAGACCGTCTTTTTATTTTATTAATAGCATCTTTTGTAGTCCAGTTTCTCACTTTGATGAAATCTTTGTGGCCATTTTCCCACTTCTATGCCACTCCTAAGAGTGTGTAATAAAACTTACTCCTGCTTTCTTATAAGATTATAGCTTAAGGTCTTTGCTTCCTTCTGTGAGCCATTTGAACTCAATCCTGGGTGTTCAAAGAAAAGGGTACAGCTTCTTTATTTGCAAGTAGTGTTTGTTTTGTTGTGGCACTTTTTTTTTTTTTTTTTAGGAATCTTATTCCCTCCTTGTGCTTTAGTGACACCTTTTTCTGGTATCACTTGACCATGAATGTATGAGTTTATTCTTGGATTCTCAGTTTTATTCTGTTGTCTACTTTATACCAGCTGCTACTATACTGTTCCATATAGCTTTGTATAATGAGTGAGGAGGCAGGAAATAAGTGAAAAGTTTTTTCTTTTTTAAAAAAGATTTTGATCATTCTGGGGTCTTTTCCATTTCTGTATGAATTTACTACGTACACTTTAGACTTAAGTGGAAACTTACTAGAGGAGCAATAATATTTTGAATATCTGAAATCTATGTTTCAGTCTTTTCCTTCATGTTCACTATTCCTTAATAGTGATAGTAAAAGAAATTAAAAATAGATTGAATTTACTTCCCTGTATGAAATTGGGGCTGAAAGTTCAAAATTAGAGCATGAAAGGCTCCCAGAGGAGGCAAAAGGACCTAGGAGGGCCTAGGAATTAACTAAGCAGCCAACTTACAAGGGTTTCAGTTTTCTATGTTGAACATCTTGCAATTTTACATAGTTCAGGGCTATTTGTGAAGTAATTCCTTAAAGTAGAGGACTTAATATTTATTTCCTCCAGTGTTCAGAGTGGTAAGAAAATAAAACTTGTTAAAGTTGAAAACATTCTATGTGGTAAATACACACACACACGAGAGTTAGTTCAAAAACCTGGTCACCGTGAGGAAATGGAAAACTCAAGTTTAAGTTTCTAACCAGACAGCCTATGAATGGTTTCCCCTACCTCTATAAAGACGACCTTCTTACTGTGGCATTCTGCTAGAGGAGAGCTTGAGTCATTGAAACACCTTTCAGGTTCTTTTGAAAGCAGCACGTCCTCCTCCCCTTTTCTTTATAATTTTTCCTAACTGAAACTGCTTAATTAAAAATTCCTTAATACTGTACTTTAAAGAAAAAAACATGCTCAAGACTTCCTACATAACAGATGTTTTGTTGCTGATAAGTCTGTTGCCATAAAGCGTAATGCTATTGATGATCAAGATGAAAATATTTTTCCTGTTAAAAATAATCCACACCATTACTCTGAATATGTAAAAACAAATGTTAGCTTTCTGACAGGTTACATAACTTTAAAAGGGTACTGTTCAGTATTTTGTTGTCTCTTAGGCTGCATCTTGCTCAGAGGAAGAGTTAAGTACTGGTTTATGATACTGAGATAATCTGTAAAAACACTGCACTGTGATAATTAAAATGGCTGTTTTTGTATAAACCTAGATTATTCATCAGTAAAAGCATTAAAGGAAATAATTCCACAGATAATAATTACTTACAGGGAAAATAAGCATGGCAGACTGGTGCTTAGTACTTTACAAATGTCATTTTACACAGTGAACATAATCTGTATAACATGCCGTGTATCCCTTAGTGTGTCACTTTACACTTCAAGTGTGATGCTTGAAGTTAGGAAACTTTCTGCAGAGGGTATCTCAGTCAGTAGCAGCAATTAACAAATAAGTAATGGTAGATGTTTTGATCCCGAAGCTGTTCCTTTTAATCTTACTGTTTAACCTGAAAAGTCTCATCTTGCCGGGCGGTGGTGGTGCACGCCTTTAATCCCAGCACTTGGGAGACAGAGGCAGGCGGATCTCTGTGAGTTCGAGACCAGCTTGGGCTACAAGAGCGAGTTCCAGTGCAGGCTCCAAAGCTATAGAGAAACCCTGTCTCGAAAAACCAATAAATAAATAAATAAAAATCTCATCTCATTTACTGCTTCATTAGCACATCATACTTTAGTTTAAGTTGGAACACTTGGTTATCCAATCCGATCTATAGTTAAAATAGATAAATATGGGAGGATTATAAAAATGCTTTTAGAAAATCTGTATTATTCTATCAATAGGACTTTGGAGTATAAACCATTATTATCTTTTTGTTTGTCAAATTTAAATCTAGTATCTTAGATGAGTGATTAATACATTTTGAGTTTTTTTAATTCAGATTAAAATTTTAAAAAATATGTATCTTTAGAAAAGTATTTGATATGACTGCGGAAACCCAAACCAGAGGCTTGTCTTTTCATTACTTCAAAGTTATAAATATTGTAATTTGGTATTCTAGCTTAGAATATGATCCCGGCAGATGGTATACTAGAATTAAACATTTGTATACATATGTGGATGTGGATATTAGAAATATGTAGAGTTTTTTTGTTTTGTTTTGTTTTTTAAACTCTGGGGGGCCTACCATCCAGCTTCCAAATAAATATATGGAGGTTTATTCTTACTTATGGATGTCTGGTATTAGCTTGGCTTGTTTCTAGGCGCTTTTTAACTTAAATTATTCTGATTCTTTTTTTAACTATGTTTGCCTCAGGCCTTTTTACCTTTCTCTATTCTATATATCTTTACTTCTTGCCCTGTGGCTGGCCACTGGCATCCTCCTCTCCTTTTTTTCTCCCTCCTTGCTTTCTTATTGAGATTTCTTCTGTTTATTTTCTCTGCCCACCAGCCCCATCTATTTCCCTCTCCTGCTATTGGCTGTTCAGCTCTTTATTAGACCAATCAGATGTTTCAGGCAAGCAAAATGACACAGCTATAAAGCTAAGTAAAACAAATGCAACATGAAAGAATTCAATATATCTTTGCATCATTAAACAGATATTCCACAACATAAAATGACTGTAACACATCTTAAGCTAATATTCCATAACAGAAATATTTACTATGTACTAACAGACTTGCAAGTATGTCTGTTGGTACTCAAAAGGTACAAAAGACTAAAATATAAAATCTCCTTTCTCCAGCTGTTATGATCTCCCTAAACATAGTCCCTTATTTCTTTTTAGCATTCCAAAGAAACTGTATATATACAAGCATATACATGCAAAAAGTGGAATGTTTTAGTGTATGACTGTTAACTGGTTAGCCATACACAAGTTTGGTTTTCATGCAACAAACAATATTCAGCTATAGGTTCAATTAACTTAGTTCAGTTAGGCTTGATTATTGGCATTCCAAAATTATACTATTTTTTAAGAAGACTTTTATGTGTTTTGCATTGTCTGTTTACCATGTATATGCAGTGCCCATAGAGGTCAGAATGTGTCAGGTAACCACCATATGGGTATTGAAATTTGAATCCAGGTCCTTTGTAAGAACAGCCAGTGCTCTTAACTGCTGAACCATCTTTTGAGCCCCATATTTAGTTTGTTTTTGAGATAGGATTTCACTTTTTTTTGTCCAGGCTCACCTTAAAATAAGACAAAACAAACAGAAGACAAACCTGACTCTCTGTAGCCCAGGCTGTACACAAACTCATGAATGATGGGATTACAGGTGTGTGATACCATGACATTTTAAAGTTATTTTAGACTGCATTGAGTTTATTGTGAATTTTGAAAAGGGCATTTTATTTTGTATTTTTACTTTATCTCAGGGGAAATTGGAAGTGAAAAGTTGATGGTGATTTAGTCTGCTTATTTCTAATTGAGAGGGAGGAACTTTAGAACACTAACATGGAAAGATACAATTTTAATATGTTAGTTAATTTCTTTTTAGGTTTTTCAAGACAGGGTTTCTCTGTCTAGCTTTAGAGCCTGTCCTGGAACTCACTCTGTAGACCAGGCTAGCTTTGCCTGCCTCCTGAGGCTGAGATTAAAGGCCTGCGCCACCACTGCCTGTCTGTGTCTTAATTTCTAGTCTGTAGTCTCACTGTGTAACCCTGGTTGGTCTGGAACTCACAGATCCATCTGCCTTTGCCTTTGGAGTGTGGGAATTAAGGCCTGTGCCACTGTGCTCAGTCTAAACTTTTTAATTAGAAATTTCAAAGTTACTTTGCTTGTTAACGCCATATTAGACTAGAAGAAGCCTGAACATTTTCAGTGACTTGACTTTATAGTGTATCTTTTTAGTTACATTTCAGCTTAATTGAGAATGCCAATCCAAAACTATGCATAATCAAGTTTTATTTTCACTAAACTGAATGCTGAATAATACATGTCAAATTATTAACTGCAGTTTTTTTTTTTTTAAATGGAGTATTATTTACTTATTTACTTATTATACAATATTCTGTCTGTGTATACGTTTGCAGGCCAGAAGAGGGCACCAGACCTCATTACAGATGGTTGTGAGCCACCATGTGGTTGCCGGGAATTGAACTCAGGACCTTTGGAAGAGCAGGCAATGCTCTTAACCACTGAGCCATCTCTCCAGCCCTATTAACTGCAGTTTTGAGAAATGTGTTTTCCTTTTAAGGGTTGTATGATTCTAAGAATATCTTTTTAGGGTTTATCAAATGCTAGACAGGCACTCTGCCAGTGAGCCACACCCCCAACTTGGTTTAAATACCTGCTTTGGATTGGTGGTTTTTTTTTAATTTTAATTTAATTTAGTTTGTGTGTGTGTGTTTTGAGACAGGGTCTTGCTTTGTAGCTCTTTTGCTGTCCTGAAACTCATACAGATACCCCTGCCTCTAAAGGCATTGCTCTCCCAGCCCTTAGATTGGGCTTTAATAAAATGTGGTTTCTCCCAGGACATGAACAGTGAACAGTGAGTGAATGAGGAGAGTACTATCTCTGTGAAATGCTTTGAAATCAGCAGGTAAAGATCCCATCTGTGATCTTAGTGTAACACTTGCCTAGCATGCACATTGAAAAATCTTAAACTTCATTATAGCTGCCTTTCTTAGACCAGGAATGGTATTAAAAGCTGTTCTCAGTTAATAATGACAGTTTCTGTCAAGGACGGATTAATTTAATTAATTAATTAATTTGGATATAGGGTTTCTTCTCTTTTTTTTTTTAATATTTATTTATTTACTAAGTGTACAATATTCTGTCTGTGTATATGTTTGCAGGCCAGAAGAGGGCACCAGACCTCATTACAGATGGTTGTGAGCCACCATGTGGTTGCTGGGAATTGAACTCATGACCTTTGGAAGAGCAGGCAATGCTCTTAACCGCTGAGCCATCTCTCCAGCCCGATATAGGGTTTCTTTATACAGCCCTGGCTATCCTGGAACTTGCTATATACACTAGATTGGCTTTGATTTATTAAAAGAGTAAGTTGGATTTTAGCTGTAGGTCTATCCTTGAGGACTTCGGAGAGAAAATACATTTAAAAATTTTACTTTGTTCTTTAAAAACAACTTTTTGATATATGCCTTTTTGCCTGTATGTCTACATTTTGAGACAAGGTCTCCTGTTGCCCAGGCTGGCCTCAAACTCAGGATGACCTAGAACTTCTGATTTCCCTGCTGCCACCTTCTCAGTGCTAGAATTTATAGGCATTTGACATAATGCCCAGTGTATGTGATGTCGGAGATTGAACCTAAGGCTGGACATGCTAGACAAGCACTTTGCCAGCTGAGCTACAGCTCCTCCTCCATAAGGTGCTCTTTATTGTTATGTAAAGTGACAGTTCTTGCAGAACTCCCGAGTCAGAAGGCCCTGCAATTTAATGACCAGTTCCATAAACTCTCCCAAATAAATAATAAAAATATGAGTAAATAAAGTGCAGTTCGGGAGGTTTTGGTAATATAGAAGCGTACGTGTGCTGACTAGTTGTTATTGCCCGTAGTCTTCCTTGGGAAGAGGGAGTCTCAGTTGAGGAATTACCCAAATCAGATTGTATTGATGATTGATGTGGGAGGGCCCAGCCCATTGTGGAGGGCACCATCTTTAGGTAGGTGCTTCTGGGTTGTATAAGAAAGCTAGCTGACGTGCCTGGTGGTGATGCACACCTTTAATCCCAGTACTGTGGAGGCAGGGGAATCTCTTAAGTGTTTTGAGGTCAGCATGGCCTACAAAGAGAGTTCTAGGACAGCCAGGGCTGTTACACAGAGAAACCCTGTCTTGAAAAACAAACTAAAAACCCAACCAACCAAACACTAAATAAATAAGTAGTAAATAACTAATACTGGACAGTTAATTAGCATGAGCAGAGAGCTGGCTAGTAAGCAGTGTTCCTTTATGGTTCTGCTTCTGTTCTTACCCTGACTTTGGACTGTGACCTGAAATAAACAGTTCTAAGTCGCTTTTTGTCATGGTATTTATCATTAGCAACAGAAAGTAAACTAGAGCAGCAGCCTCTCTCTCGTATAATTTCAGAACATTTGCATCATCTCAGAAACCTTTATACATTTGTTGCTCACCACATTGCCCCCCCCCAGCACCCACTTGTCTCTCTGTCTGGAGCCTCTCCTGCTCTAGACTTTGCTATAAATGAAGTCCTGATAGTAAGTGTGTGGTCTTTGTGATCAGCAGCTTTCACTTACTGTAATATTGTCCTTTTTTTCCTCTTTCTATTTTCTTTTTGAGACAGGGTCGCTATAAAGTCCTGACTGTTGGAACTTGCTATTGTAGCCTGGATATCCACCTGCCTCTGCCTCTGCCTCTGCCTCTGCCTCTGCCTCTGGAATTAAAGGCATGTGTCACCATGCTTAGCTCTTACCATAATATTTTCAAAGTTCACCAGTGCTGTACAATATGTCACTATTTCTTTCCTTTTTATGGCCCAGTCATCATCTATCATATGAATATACTGATTTTTTAATGTGTTTCTTAGATAGACATATGGATTGCTTCTACCTTTTGGCTGTTTTGAATATTGCTGCTATAAATGTACATGCAAAACTTCTTTGTGGACATAAGCATTTACTTAACTCATAAGTGTGAGTCAGATTATATAAGCCTGCTGAAAATGAGTTTACCAATGATGAGTGAATTCTTATTTTTAAATTTAGCCACTTGGATATGGACTTATTTTTGAGAACAAAAATTGATTGCTCTGAAAATTGATTGGTACTCCAAAATTGATGGTAATATGCATGTGTACTTACATATTGTCATCTCTTACCAGGCCAGAGCAGGAACTTTGTTGAGGTAGGGTTTCTTTTGTTTTTTTGAGACAGGTCTTCTCTGTGGCTCTGGCTATCCTGGAACTCTTCTGTAGACCAAACTGGCCCCAAGCTCGGGGCTCTGTCTGCCTCTACCTCCTAAGTACTGGGATTAAAGGCGGGTGCCACCATGCCCAGCTGTGTAGTAACTTTTTGATAGAGTTAAAAGAAAACCTATGTGTTATTTGTTAGATATCTCAATTTTGAAAAGCATGGTTGCATATATATGTTTGTCCTGTTATATAGAGACCTATTTAAACTGTTTACAATTTTGTTTAGTTTCTCACAAAGTGACAGTTCATGACCAATAAATACTGTATTAATAGTTTTGTGAAATTAAAATGGTTGGTCTGGAATTCACTGGGTTGGCCTCGAACTTGCAGAGATGTATCTGTCTCTGCCTTCCCAGTGTGGGGACTAAAGACGTGTGCCATCATATATAGCAGCACTACTTTTTTTTTTTTTGCAAACTAAAATAAAATTTGATATTTTTATTTTTTATTTCTAAATAATTTTTTATTGTTTTTATTGAGCTATACATTTTTCTTTGTTCCTCTCCCTTCCTCCCCTTCCCTCTTGTAGCCTCTCCCATGTCCCCCATGCTCTCAATTTACTCAGGAGATCTTGTCTTTTTCATCTTCCTGTGTAGATCCATGTATGTCTCTCTTTGTTGTCTAGTTTCTCTGGGGTTATGAACTGTAGGCTGGTTTTTCTTTGCTTTATATCTAAAAGCCACTTAAGAGTGAATACATATTATATTTATCTTTCTGGGTCTGGGTTACCTCACTCAGATCCATCCTTTTGCCTGCAAATTTCAAGATGTCATTATTTTTACCACTATGTAGTACTCCATTGTGTAAATGTGCTATATATTCTATATCCATTCTTTGGATGAGGAACATCTAGGTTGTTTCCATGTTCTAGCTATTGCAAGTAATACTGCTATGACATAGTTGAGCATACGTCCTTGTGGTATGATTGAGCGAGCATCTTTTGGGTATTTATTTACCCAAGAGCGGTATTGCTGGGTCCTGAGGTAAATTATTTCCTAATTTTCTGAGAAATAGCCATACTGATTTCCAAAGTGACTGTACAAGTTTGCACTCCCACCAGCAATGGAGGAGTGTTCCCTTTACCCCACATCCTCTCTAGCATAAGTTCTCATCGGTGCTTTTGAGTTTGGCCATTCTGACAAGTGTAAGATGGAACCTCAGAGTTGTTTTGATTTGCATTTCTCTGATGGCTAAGGATACTGAGTATTTCCTTAAGTGTCTTTCAGCCCTTTGAGATTTGTCTGGTTGAGAGTTCTCTGTTTAGGTCTGATGCCATTTTTTTTTTTCTGTATGCCATATTTTAAATTGGATTATTTTTCTTTTGTTTTCAAGTTTCTTGAGTTCTTTGTATATTTTAGAGATCAGTCCTCTGTCCGATGTGATATTGGTAAAGACCTTTTCCCAATCTGTAGGCTACTGTTTTCTTGACCATGTCTTTGCTTTACAGAAGTTTCTCAGTTTCAGACAGTCCCATTTATTAATTGTTGTTATCAGTGTCTGTGCTACTGGGGTATTTAGGAAGTAGCTTCCTGACAGCACTACATTTTTTGACATGAGTAAATCAATGAAGTCCCAATTAGTAATTGCAAGGTTTTGTCCTTAGCACCTTTTAAAATTCTTACGACATTAGAGTTTACTAGGGTGTTTTCCTTCTTAAGAGAAGATCTAAGGGGTGAAGTAGACAGAACTGATCTGAAGGTAGTATTGCTGTGTTGTATAGCAGCTAGTAAACGGACCTCAATTCTTCCATTGGGACTTCCTAAGTAATAGGCCGTTCAGATATTTGACTTTCCCAAATAAGTAGCTTGTTCTTCAAGGGTGCGTGTGTTGTGTAAGGTGCATTAGGTGAGTGTGTAGGTCTTTGTGCCTATGTATGCATGCAGAGGCCAAAGCAGGTCTTTGGGTGCCTTTCTCTACTGCTCTACTCCTGTCTTGACATGGATCATCTTGTTGAATCAGAAGCTTACTCTTTTGGTGAGGCTGGTCCGGCAGCTCTGGGGATTCATCTTTCTTTGTCCTCCAGTGCTGGGGTTATGTACTTGGTGTTGGAGATTCAAAGTTAGGTGGTGCAGAGCAAACACTCTCACTCACTAACCCATCACTCTGGCCCACTTCAGGGACTTTTCATTTGGAACATAGATTCTGAATGTAACTCATCCTTTTATTTTATTTGCTTATTTTTGAGACAGAGTTTGATTATAGAGTCCAGGTTTTCTTTGGTGTAGAGAGCCTTCTGCTCCACCCTCTCCACTAGTAGGAACGCATGCCATCACCATCACATCTGGGTCAGTTTTTTGTTTTTGTGACAGCTAGATCAAATTCTAGGACTTTGTACATATTAGGGAAGAACTGTACCCATGATTAATGTTTAGGTGCTGTGTTGTTCAGGGCTTAGCTTACTAGATGGTCTTCAAGTTCTTGTTCCCTTTACGCCATGAGATGTTTTTTTTTTTTTATTTTCCTTGTGAGTTTAGTAAATATTTATCATAATAATCTGTGTTTGTTTGGTAGTAGCCCTTTGCTTCCAACTCTGATTTGTCTTTCAAATTTGTGCACACGGACACACACACACACACACACACACACACACACACATTTGGAGTGGGGGACTAGGGATTGAACCAAGGGTCTTATACCCTCCACTGAGCTTACACCTCCTGGCTACCTTTTAAATATTTATAATGCACATTGAGGACCGGGTAACCTGTCTTATGTACGATAAGAACCTTGGGGCATGAGGTCCTCAGACTTGGATTTTTGTGATTTTGTATTTCAGTAGTTTTGTTTCTGTTTATTTAAAGGTTTCTAACTCAGCTGTAAGCTGGTAGGTAGCTTTGTCAAGCACACGTCGTTTGTGTCAAGTGATGGAATCCTTGGGAGATTTATGTCCTTTGCTTTTGTCTGTTGCTTCTAAATCTTCATGCTGATATGTTTTTGCTTGTTGCGGGCTACTAACAATGATCAGCTGAGATAGTCTCATTTTGACTGGAAAGATTATCTGAAAACAGCGTAAGCTTAAAAACCCCACAAAAATCTAAAGTTAGTTAATAACATTCTTAAATATGAAAACCTGTTGAACCAGTGGAAATGTTGTATTCATAAGTGGCAATGATGTTTTATTTTTCTTCATAGATAAAAATGGATATTCAAAGTATAAAGATAGTGTTTTGCATAACATTTCATTTGTTATATGTGTGGCAAAGTGCTTGATGTTTACAAGCTAAGAGCTTATTAGAGATTACTTCAGCTTGATTTGAAGTTCCTGTTTCCTGTTTTTGGTGAGCTGCTGAAAACAGATTTCCGATCCTGTGATACTTGCTAATAATACTACTTTTATATCCAACAAATATATTTAATTCTTCATTTAATTTTTATTCAAGGAAATTAAAAACTTAAGCTATTAATATGGGAGTTTTTAGGCTTAGTTTATTGGTCTTTATTTTATATGTTAGATAGACATTTTTGGAATTTCCTTTGTGATAATTTAATAATGTAGAATTTACAGGGTTACATAGCATAAAGATTTTCAAGACATATATTTGTGGAATTCTATTAAGATTCTATCCAATGGAGATAAAGCAATAGCCTGTTTCTTATCTTTCCTTAAGTTTTTATATATGGAAATAAAAATCTTGGGGTTGGAGCTGTGACTCAGCAGTTAAGAGCACTGATTGCTTTTTGAGGACCTGGGTGCAATTCCCAGCACCTACATGGCAGCCCACAACCATCTGTATGTAACTCTAGTTCCAGGGGATCTGATACCCTCACACGGACATACATTCAAGCAAAACACCAATACATAAAAATAAGTCATTAAAAAAAATACATGATTTTTTTCAAGTTTAATGAAAAATTTGAATAGGAATTACAAAATATTTTGTAGCTACAAATATTCTTCATTCCACTGGTCCCTCTGGACTGGTTTCTCTTCACCCACCAAGTCCCACTCACTAGCTCCTGCAACGGCTTATGAAGTAATCACTCTGAAGCTTAATATTAATTACATACTCTTTAAAGCCTATTAGCTTAGGCTTCTTATTTTAATTGCATCTTAAACCATTTCTATTATTTTATATTTTACCATGAGGCGCTTGGTTTGTTACCTGTTGCTTCTTAGGTGGCTACATGGTATCTGCCTGACTCCACCTTTTTTCCTCCCCTGTCTCTGCTTGGATTTCCCACCTTGCTATATTCTGCCCTGCCATAGGCCAAAGCAGCTTCTTTATTAACAACTGGTAATAAAACATATTCACAGCATACAGATGCAATCCTACATCAATATTTCATGATGTTCAGAGTTTATATCATTAGTAGTATGCTGTTTTGACTCAAAAGTCAGGATTTATTTTACTTAAAAAAAATTTT
>JAQHUG010000088.1:6075241-6092213 GCA_028555095.1 Dicrostonyx torquatus | reverse complement strand
GCGTATGTGTATGTGCATGTGAGTGCATGCACATGCCTAGGAAAAATTTGAAGATGAGTGTGGAAATTTGAAGTTGAGATGATGTAGATGTCTAAGTATATAGTTAGACTGAAAAAGCGGTGTGGAACCATCAAACTAAACACAGACAGAGACGGGTGTAGACTATTCTACTATTAAAGTTAGCACACAACTGAGAAGGGCCGGGGAAATTATGGAAAAGGTAAAGGTGTAGAATTTAGAGGTTACATGTATAGGACAGTTTGTGGGTTTTTTTCCTCATACCTGCATTTATTTTATATGTAATAATACTAATTTGTGTGTTTTAATTTTTGAATTTAATCACTTTGATTGGTTTCTTAGCCTAAAATCTTCATGCTGTTGGTAGTTAATACTTTTTAGTTTAAAATACTTAAATGTTTTAGACCTATATTTAAAGTAAATTAAACTCTTAAGGTTCAGGACCTCAGAAATGCCAGTGATTCAGTTTTGTGCACATGATTGTCATAAGGCTCATTATTAAGTTGTTTTAATTGCATCTTTAATTTGTGTGCATGGGTGTGTATATTTGTTGGGGTGGAGGTTACAGGACATTGTGAAATTTAATTCTCTCCTTCTACCATGTGGATTCCAGGGGTTAATTCAGGTTGACAGATATATTTAGTCATTGAGCCATCTAACCAGTCCAGGTTCGTTATTTTAAATATGCATCACAGTTTTGAACAATAATAAAACTCTATTAAGTGTGTTAAGTACAGGGACTCTTCTTATAGCTCAGGCTGGGATTATTAAACTCAACTGTGTCCTGGTCTTGAATTTGTGATTTTCCTGCCACAGCTTCCTCAGTGTACGGATTATAGTAGGTATATGTTACTATGCTTGGCCTTGCTGGTTTTTTTGTTGTAGTATTTTATTAGCTGTTATTGTTAATCTCTTAGTGTACCTAATTTATAAATTAAAATTTTATCATTGATGTATGTATAATTGCAGATTAGTTACTCATACTTGCCATTGCTCTGACAAAATACTTGAGAAAGGCAGTATAAGAAAATATGTGTTTTGGCTCACAGTTTCAGAGCTCTTAGCCCATGGTCAGTCATTTGTATTGCTTTGAGCCGGAGGCAAAGCCATTTATCACAGCAGTGAGAGACTCTAGCAGGGACTGCTTACCTTATGATGGCCAGGAAGCACAGACCTAGATAAAAAAAGAGGCTTAAGAATGAGGTCTATCTTCTCAGGATACATAATTCCTCCAAGGAGATTCTACTTATTTTTTACCACCTCCCAATATCACCAGATTATGAATCCACTACAGGCTAATTAATCCATTACTTAGGGCAGAGGGCTCATAACCTCTTGCCCTCTCAGTGATTGGAATATCCAGCTAGAGACTGAACATTCAACATAGGGGCTTTTTTTGGGGCACTACATTTCCAAACCATAACCATAAAGCTTAACACTCTATGATTTCAGACGTCCACTGGGCCCCCTGCTGATTTTTACCATGTATTTTGAGGCATGCTCTCATTTTTTCATTTTTAATCATATTTTTGTAACTTTACTATGTTTGGATTGCTAAACAATAGGTATTATAATACCACAATTTAATTTGACAGAGCTACAATAGAAGAGGCATATTCCAGATCAATGACAAAACTAGCAAAATCTGCAAGCAATTATTCTCAACTTGGGTGAGTTAATTTCTGACTGTTTTTCAAATGTTTATGTATTACTACGTTTTTCTTTTTTTCTGAGACAAGTGTGTAGCCCTGGCTGTCCTGGATCTCACTCTGTAGACCAGGTTGGCCTCAAACTCAGAGATCTGCCTGCCTCTGCTTCCCAAGTGCTAGTATTAAAGGCATGTATTACCACTTCCCAGCGGAAATTTCTTAAGTAAATTTGTAAAAATTCATGTTCTTATTTGGAAATTAGCCAATAAAGTGTGTGTGTGTGTGTGTGTGTGTGTGTAAACAGATGCACTCATGCATACACAGTAACATTAGAAAAGAGGAAAAGAAAGAATAAATAGAAGGAGAATGGTGAAAGAACCAGTTGCAAACACAAATTATTAAAGAGGATATAAAGCTAATAATTTTTCTGACTCTTGTCATGGATTTTTTTTGGTTTTCATGAAAGATAAGTGCATAAAAACATTTAATAGTGAAAGTACCTTATGACTTCCATTCCAATGGCTGCTCTAACTGCATAGAAATAACACTGAGTTGTGTCTTTCGGTCTGTTTAATTTTGTGAGTGATTTTTTTCCCCTTAATTTGCAACTTTTTTATAATAAAATTTGAAATAAAATTTAAAATATATTAACTTTTTTTTTTTTAAATTTGTGGAATTGGAGAGATGATTTAGTAGTTAAGAACTCTTGCTACTTTCTAGAGGACTCATGTTCAATTCTTAGTGCCCACATTGTGGCTAACAGTCATCTGTAACTCCAGTTTCAGGGGACTCAGTGCCTTCAGATGTGCACACAGGTATGCCGACATACACTCACAGAGCACCCACACACATAAAATAAAATAAAAACAATTGTCTTGTGTAGACTGGTAGTAAGGTAGGGCAGAGTGTGTCTTTGTGGACTCAGTGCTCATCTTTCTATCTTTACATGGGTTCTAAGACCTGACCCCAGGTATTGGGTTTGCATACCAAGTGCCTTTGCCTGACTAGCCATTTTGTTGGCCTTAAGAAACCTATTTTTCGAGAAATCTTGTATTGAATCCCCTTTTGGTGTAAAGAATACATTGGTAGCTGGGCAATGGTGATGTACACCTTTAATCTCAGCACTCAGGAGGCAGAGGCAGGTGGATCAGAACAGTCCTTGTCTAAGGAGTTTAATTTTCTTTACAATTGCATAGCATGATTGTTCCAGCTAAATTTTCTACTGGTTAGGAATTATAGCAGTTGGCAATAATGCATCCTGTTCTCTGCCCTCTTGCCTTAGTGGCTGTTGTTGCTATTTGTTTTTTCTGTTAGAAGCTTTATTGTAGAGACTTCTAAAGTAAGTACTTGAGCACAGAATTCTCTATCTTTAGAATATTCTACACGGGCCAGGTGGTTGTGGAGCACTCAGCACTCAGGAGGCAGAATCAGGCGGGTCTATGAGTTCGAGGCCACCTGGTCTACAGAGTGAGTTCCAGGACAGCCAGGACTGTTACATAGAGAAATTCTGTCTCAAACAAAAACAAAAATTAAAAAGGGGGGTTGGGGAGATGGCTCAGCAGTTAAGAGCACTGGCTACTCTTTCAGAGGTTCTGAGTTCAGTTCCCAGCAATCACATGGTGGCTCACAGCCATCTATAATAAGATTGGTACTCTCATTCTGGCCCGCAGACATGCATGCAGACAGAACACTACATACTTAATAAATAAATCTCTAAAAAAACAAAGAATATTCTACACAGACCAGACTGTTTTAAACTAACTATAAAAATTTTATTATTATCCAAGGAATGGTAAGTTTAGAAGTCCTTGGATGTATTTGAGCCTGCTGAATATTTTAAGTCTTTACTATTGAGAAAAAGTGGGAGGAAAATATGTCACAAATTCCATACACTATGGTAGAAAGGTGATAGTAAGTTGTTTAAGGACACAGGTACAATTATAAAGCTCAGATAAAGGTTTCAGATTGCTGCTGCTAAGTAATTTGTATGAAATTATTGAAGGCACAAAGAAATCACATGTAAAAATTGATTTTTGTTTATTTAAATTCAAACGAGGAAGTTTTATTGTTGTTACCTTTATTATTGTTGTGTTGGGAATCAAACCGAGGGTCTCTTACATGTGAGGCAAGCACTCATTGGAGCTATGTCTCCAACCCCAGAGAAACTTTATTATTCTTCTTTTTAACTTATTTATTTTTATTTTATGTGCATTGGTGTTTTTCTTGTGTCTAGTCTGTGTGAGGGTTTTGAAACTCCTAGATCTGGAGTTACAGGCAGTCTTGAACTGCCATTTGGGTGCTGGGAATTAAACCCAAGTCCTGGAAAAACAGCCAGTGCTCTTAACCACTAAGCCATCTTTCCAGCCCTGAGAAACTTTATTTTTGATGAAGCATCTGTAATGGGATACTCATAGTTTGAAAGTTTGATAAGTTAATTTTTAACACTAGTTGATCATAGAAAGGCTTATGATGTGCCTGAATACAATTAAATGGCAGGAACTATGAAGACCTGTGACATAAGATTAACCAAGTTTAATTGGTCCCTGTGGTTCAAAGATATTTTAGATAATTAACCAAGCCGGGCGGTGGTGGCGCATGCCTTTAATCCCAGCACTCGCGGGGGGGGGGGGGGGGGGAGGCAGGAGGATCTCTGTGAGTTCGAGACCAGCCTGGTCTACAAGAGCTAGTTCCAGGACAGGCTCCAAAGCTGCAGAGAAACCCTGTCTCGAAAAACAAAAAAAAAAAAAAAAATTAACCAAGGACAGACATACACAATCTATGGGTCATTTCATTATTTTAATTTCATCTTTTACCTAAAGAAAATTGCTGAATATAGCATTATTGATTTCATTTGGTTTAATTTAGAACCTTAAACTTTGCTTTTTATTACGGTATGTGATGCTATGTATGCATGTGACTGGACACACCTGGGCCATGGCACACATGAGCAGCAGATCAGAAGACTGCTTTGGAAATCAGTTCTCTCTTTCTGTGGTGGGCTCTGGGGATTGAATATGGGTCCTCGGGTTTAATGGCAAGCATGCTTTTCTTTATTGAGCCATCTCACTGGCTCCTTTTTATCTTAATGCATTGTCCCCATAATGTGCTTTTCCCTTAGAACATTTGCACCAGTGTGGGATGTGTTCAAAACATCTACAGAGAAATTAGCAAATTGTCATTTGGATCTTGTTAGAAAATTACAGGAATTAATAAAGGAAGTTCAGAAGTATGGAGAGGAGCAAGTAAAATCTCATAAGAAGGTAACTTTTTTCTTGTTAAACAATTGAGTTGTCATATGATAAGTGCTTTATAACTCATTTTATTGAAACACTTCTTATCAAACAGACTAAAGAAGAAGTTGCAGGGACTCTGGAAGCAGTCCAAGCCATTCAAAATATAACTCAGGCCCTCCAGAAATCTAAGGAA
This sequence comes from Dicrostonyx torquatus, assembly GCA_028555095.1. Lineage (NCBI taxonomy): Eukaryota > Metazoa > Chordata > Mammalia > Rodentia > Cricetidae > Dicrostonyx > Dicrostonyx torquatus. Next base: position 6,087,120 of record JAQHUG010000088.1, on the reverse strand, counting down.
AATTATAATGCCAAATGTGTAGAACAGGAACGCCTGAAAAAGGAAGGAGCCACACAGAGAGAAATAGAAAAGGTAATTATATAAAAGTATCTCTATACTTCTAAAGTCCTTTCTTCTTTGTATGTGTAATGTGTGTGTGGTGTGTGTAGAGCAGATGCATGCACTTGTGGAGGCCAGAGGTCACTCTGTCCTCCTCAGTCGTTCTCCCTTATTTCTTACTGAACCTGGAACTAGCTGAGCTGGACTGACTAGGAGGCCATTGAGTCCCTACTCCAAGAGTCTCTACTGATTTCAGTACCAGGCTTACAGAAGTATACCACCATGCCTGGCTTTTATATAGATGCTGGGGACCTGAATTCAAGTCTTTATGCTTCCATGGCATGAACTTTACTGATTCCCCCCCCCCCATACTTACATACTAACTTAATTGGTGATATAATTTAATGTATTTAGAAACACATAGCCAATTAAAGATAATCATTAAGTGTATGTTGTTGCTGACCAACCAAATTTATGTTACATTGCAGTGGACTATAACTTTTTCCCTATTCTATTTAAACTGAAAGTATGTCTTTTTTCTTTTCTGTTTTTGTTTGTTTGTTTGTTTGTTTGTTGAGAAAGAAAAAAAACCGACTTGGCTAGTCTGGAACTTGTAGACCAGGCTGGCCTCAAAGTCAGAGACATCTACCTCTGCCTCCTGCTTGCTGGGGATTAAAGGCATGCACCACCACGCCCAGTCTTTCCCTTCCTCCTAAGACAGTTCAACCATTCATTTCTTTGACATGTATCTCATTTAAAACTAATTTTGTAATCTTAGTAAAATATTTAACATATATAGTTAGAAAAACAAATGTATACTTTCATATAGAAGTTAGATGAGAAAAAAAAGCATTGATGGGATTTGGAGTAATAAATTCTTTAAAGTTTATATAATGAGTAAAAATTGGGAGGCAAGAAAAAGATGAGGTACAATTAAATTTGTAGTTTGAAACCTTCTGTTTCGAACACAGCAATTATAAATAAGCTATGAACAGAAAAACAAGAATGAATTCAAAGGAAGAGGATTGTCTTTGGGGGTCAGCAGCCAAGATGACATGAAAAAATTGTAAACAAAATTTGTTGGGCTCAAGTTCCTAAGGCAGGTGGAATTTGACTCTTGCATGGCAAAGGAGAGCAGAAGTTCCCATTTCTGATAAGCCATAAGGAACTTGGCTCACAACCATCTAAGTCCACAGATTCGGGAGATTGGGGTCTTGGACATGTAAACTATAGGTGCATAATAGTCAGTTTATAGAACCTGTCCCTAATCTAAAAGGAGAGTAGTTAAAACTGTCTTTTAAAAACACGTTAGATTAGATCTTGGAGAGTTGGCAGTGGATAACCTGAAAACTCAGTGGTTGAGTGTGTGAATGATAAAGTAATGTGTGGACGGTGTGAAGTGAGTGTACTTCACATCTCATGGGAAGGGAAAACCCAGAAACTTCCCATTAGGAATGAGTAAACAGGTCAGATTCTAGAACACATTTACGAGATCTAATATCGAGACAGGTCACTAATGCATTTAATAACTGGAATAAGAAATCTCATTGGATAAAATTTAAATTTAAAAAGCATCACAACAAAAATGTGTTAGGTTGTACAAAGAATTAAGTGAATATTCATACTAGAGAGGATTAAGAAATTAATGAAGGCATGATGAAACAAGATTTACTCAATAAAACCCAGCTAATTTTAAAAGATGGAAATGAAAAAATAAATACTAAAAAAATTATTTTTAAAGCAACAGAACTAAAGAAGTGAATAGTTAAAGAAAAAAATTGGAAGATAGGTTACTTTGAATATTTACTCTATCCAAAATGCTTGGAGCAGGAACTTTGTCATTTTTTTGAATCTTTTTTAGATTTTTAATTGTTATCAATAGTATTTATTTTTTTTAAATTAATTTTGAAACAGGGTCTTTTTAAAAATATTTATTTATTTATTTATTTATTATGTGTACAATATTCCATCTGTGTGTATGTCTGCATGCCAGAAGAGGGCACCAGACCTCATTACAGATGGTTGTGAGCCACCATGTGGTTGCCGGGAATTGAACTCAAGACCTTTGGAAGAGCAGGCAATGCTCTCAACCACTAAGCCTTCTCTCCAGCCTGTTTTTATTATTTTTTGAGACTGTTTCGCTATGTATTCCTGGATGACCTAGAACTCATTATGTAGACCAGGCTGGCTTTGAATTTAAAAGATCCACTTGCCTGTCCCTCAATGCTGGGTTTAATGACTTGCATCAGCATGCCTGACTGGATTTGAATATGTATAATAGGATAGTAGTAGGACCTAGGTATTTATACAAGGTAAATTGCTTTGTTTGGACTGGAGAGGTGAACTAGGTTCAGTTCCCAGCAACCACTTGGTTGCTCACAACCATTTGTAATGAGATCTGGTGCCCTCTTCTGGTCTGTGGGCATACATGCAGACAGAATACTGTATACACAATAAATAAATAAATAGCTTTGTTTATATTTTATATTTATATGCTTTTTAGGAGTGGGCTGGAAAGATGGCTCATCAGTTAAGAGCACTGGGTGGTCTTGCAGATGACCCAGGTCTGATTCCCATCACTCATATGGTGGCTCACAACCATTTGTAACTCTGGTTCTGGAGATCTGATGTCTTCTGCCCACTGAGGGCACTAGAAATGCACACCATTCACAAACACACATGAAGACAAACACTTGTACACTTAAAATTAAAATAAATACGTTTTTAAATGCTATTGTTTTGTTACAGGCAGCTGTTAAATCTAAGAAAGCTACAGATACTTATAAACTCTATGTGGAAAAGTATGCATTAACAAAAGCTGATTTTGAACAGAAGATGACAGAAACAGCTCAGGTTGGTATTTTCAAGGCTTTAAATTGAAGACAATGATTATATTTATATATACTGATTAAATAATATTTTGTTTATTGTTTTTTAATATTAGAAAAATTTAGATGAGCCATTTCAGTGCTGTAATAATTTATATTGTCTTCTTGTTTTGGAGATAAAGAGCTAACATGCCAGAGTGTTAGTGCTTGTTATACATACTAGCTATTTTTCATATTACTGTGCCCAAACACCTGAATATACCTTGGCTCGTGGTTTACATTTAGTCCATCATGGTAGAGATGAAAGAATATGATGCTTAAACCTTACATCTTACATCGTAGAGTATCAGGAAACAGAAAGTTTGGTCTAGAACTGGAGCTAGCCTAGACTCCTCAGGCCATGGCCCTATCTTCTACATCGACCAACTAGGCACATATTTTCAAAGGATTCCATGCTCCCTCAGAACAGTTCAACCAGCTGGGGAACAAATGTGGAAACACATGATACTGTGATGGACGTTTCATATACAGTGTCATAAAGGTTCAGTCAAGTAAATAAGAAGAGCTATTTAAAGATCGTTGAGGAAAATGAAGGCATTGGTAGAAGGTAAAGACAGTGCTGGTTTATGATTTACTTCTGTGTAGGAATACAACTGGAAGATATTCAGTAATGAAGATACAGCAGTAAACAAACAATGAAAAAGCCCTATTCTCACAGTGCTTAAATTTTCGTGGAGGGCCGGGTGGTGGTGGTGCACGCCTTTAATCTCAGCACTCGGGAGGCGGAGGCAGGCGGATCTCTCTGAGTTCAAGGCCAGCCTGGTCTATAAGACCTAGTTCCAGGACAGGCTCCAAAGCCACAGAGAAACCCTGTCTCGAAAAACCAAAAAAAAAAAAAAAAAAAAAGAGGAAGGTAGGCAATGGCAATGTTTATGTGTTCTTTTAACTTGGGATAAATAATATGTAATTTGGTGTTCTTTCTATCCGAGTTGAAGGCTTATTTTAAGGTAGGTGCATTTTATGAATCCTACCTAATAGCATTTTTGCTCCCACTCTTGTTTTATCTTCTTAGCACCTAACACCATTTAATATGTCAGGAATTTAATTTAATCTAATAGACAGTGAGGACTCTCCAGGTCACAGTGGCGACTTACCATATCATGCTGCATATCTTTCATGATGTGCTACAGCTCTGGACCTGAGGCTAATGAGGAGACTGGAACATTTTAGTCATCATTTTTGAGGGGCCACACCATGGTGAAGTACACTGGTGCCTTCACTCCTATTTGTTGTGTCTTTTCCCATTGAAATGTAAATTATATGAGGACAAGGATTGGATGCTTTGTTTATTCTTATTTTCTTAGCAGTTAAAATAGTTTTTATCTTTTGGTGGGCATATATTAGATATGAAAAAAGTCTTGATAAATCTGAAACGATTGCTAGGATTTTTTTTTTTTGTCTCCTCTCTAGAAAATGAACAACTTAACATTTTACAACCCAGAAGGTGTAACATGAGGGGCCTGCTCGTTGGGGTTTCTGTCCCTCCCGGTACCCCACAGCCGGCAAGCCCCAAAGAAAATCACACAGAGAGTCTACATTAGGTTATAAACTGATTGGCCCATTATCTCAGTCTTCTTACTAGCTCTTGTAACTTAAATTAACCCATTGTTTTTATCTTGTCAGCCACATGGCCGGTACCTTTTCTCAGCTGGGCAGCTTACATCCTGCTTCCTTGGTGGTCTGCGCAGGAATGCCAAAGGAGCTTCCTGCTTCCCAAATTCTCCTGTTCTCCCCTCTACTTCCTGTCTGGTTTTCCCACCTATACTCCCTGCCTGGCCAATCAGCATTTATTTAAAACATGATTGACAGAATACAGACAATTCTCCCACACCAAGAAGGTGTAGGTACTCACTTTGATGTTTACCTATTATGTCAAAGGCACTGTGCTAGATACAGGGTGCATTCATGAGACAGTACAAAGGATGGAGGCAGTCATGGAACACATGGGAAAATAGCACATTTTTATAAGGAAGGACTAGGCTTTCAGGGGATAAAATAATAGGAGTGACTTAATTAAAACAGGAGGTCAGGAGACTTCTTTTGGAGAAGTTACATTTGAAACAGACTTGGGGCTGGCAAGATGGCTCAGCAAGTAAAGGCATTTGCTGCCAAGTCTAACATTCATAGTTCAGTCCCTGAAGTCCATTTGGTAGAAGGAGAGAATCTGTTCCTGCAAGTTGTCCTTTGACCTCCACACAAGTCATGGCACCCCTGCTCCCATTAAATCAATAAATAACTATGTAAAACATAAAAATAGGAAAAATGAGACTTGAAAAATGAGTAGAACAGTAGGGTAGAAGTGTACTAAGCTTTGGGGCCATGAGTATAAAAGTTCAGAAGGATAAGATAGATGCTATATCCTGGAAAGAAAACAAAACTGAGAAAAATCAAAAGGCAATAGTTAAATGAGGTTAAAAAGATAGGTGGAGACTGGGCTATACCAACAATTAATTGTTCTACTGAGAGCAACTGGCAGCCTGGTAGTCACCTACGTTTGGTTGTGACATGATTGGGTCTGTATTTTGAAAGTTAGTTCTTGCAGTTTTATGAAGAATGCATTTTTCTAGCTGCAAAGCGGTGAGTCCTCCAGTTTGGAAGTTAGCATACTTCAGGTAAGAAAGGCGAGGGTCTGGTGCGTTTTAGAGGAGAGTTGCAAATGCTGTGGTAGTCGCAGGGATTAGGGAGGGAGAGAAATTCTCAAAGAGATTTTCACTGTCAAATGCATTGGTAAAAAAGAGTGGGAGAAGCTTCATGAAGCTCTTCGTTGACCTGTGGAGAGCAGGTCAGATGCTCAGAGAGTATGTTGATTTTGATATAACAGGTGCTGTTACAGTGCCTGATGTAATGTTTTGTTGTCATAGCCACAATTTTGAATCCTCAAAGTTCTGAAAGCCCAAAATTGTTTTTATTGTAGCTCTTTTGACAGCAAAACTTGACCTGAATCTGTGGAAAGTTGTTTATAATTTTGATTATTTTAGACTGAATGTATATGCTTATCAGTGTGATTGATAAACACCAGATTGTGCTGATAGTACTAAAAATATGTAATATTTTTATAGTACCACTTGTCTTTATTTTTAAAATAAAAAAATTGAATTCTAAAACATACCTGGCCCCAAAGATTTTGGGTAAGAAATTATAAGCCGAGCCTTTCTAAGATAGTATGAGTTCACAATGCCATGATTACTTCATGTTTGATTTGCATGGGTCATTGAGAACTTGATATATGAAGAGAAGCTAAGACCCAAGTAAATGCCAGAGTAAAAGAAAACTGGGCCGTGCTGTGTCAATGCAGCCACAGGTAATGACTGCAGAATGGCTCCATCATTGGTGTTACATGGAAAAGATGATGCTTCCACAAGAAGGCTTTAGTTGTATTCGGTGAGATTCTCTAAAAATAGTGAAATTTCTGTTGCAGAGAAGCCTATCACAGACTGCAGCAAATGATGTTTTGATGTCTAAATCATTAAGAATGTATATTTATCCGTGTAGCAGTGGTGGCATACATCTTTAATCCCAGCACTTGGGAAGCAGAGGCTAGGTGGTCTACAGAGTCAGTCCAGAACAGCCAGGACAGAGAAAACTATCTTGAAAAAAACAATTAAAAAAGAACATGTTATTTGATTTGTTAATTTTACATTTCTGCTGATTAAAATACTTGCAGTTAATCATTTAATTTAGAATAGGAATTATAATTTGCTGTTCAGTAATTTTCTTTATTGATGTTACTTAACATTTTAAATTAAATATGGGAGTTTTGCCTGAAGAGGGCATCAGACCCCTGGGACTATAGTTGCAAAGCTACCAATAGTTATAAATATTCATGTGAGTGCTGAGAATTGAACATGGGTCCTCTGGATAGCAGCTAGTGCTCTTAACTGCTGAGACATCTCTTGACCTCCTAAATTTTTTTAAAAAATTTTATGTTTGTGCAGGGCAGGTAACAGCATGGTGGAGTAGAATCTCTCCTGCCACTTTGTATGATCTAGGATCCAACTCAGAACTATAATTTTATAAATACACACAAACAAGTTGTTTGTGTTGTTTGTATGTTTCTTTTTTAGGTTCTGTGTGGACCAAGCTGGCCTCCAGCTTGCGTTCTCGCCTTAGTATCTTGAATACTGGAATTACAGGCAGGAGCCACCATGTTTGGTCTTGACATTGCATTTTTCCCCCTGAGATGGTAGCCCAGACTCTCTTAAAACTCATTGTATAGTCCAGGCTGGCATTGAGCTCCACCTGCCTATGCCTCCCAAGTGCTAGGATTAATAGTGTATGTCTGCCCATCAAAATCCCATTAAAATTCTTGAAAGAATGGTACTCAACTTCATTTGGAAAAGCAAATAACCCAGGATAGTCAAAACAATCCTGGGCAATAAAAGAACTTCTAGAGGCATCACAATCCCTGACTTCAAACCCTACTACAGAGCTACAGTACTGAAAACAGCCTGGTACTGGCATAAGAACAGACAGGAAGACCAATGGAACCGAATAGAAGACCGGGATATCAATTCACACATCTACAAACACCTGATATTTGATAAAGAAGCAAAAAATATCAAATGGAAAAAAAGCATATTTAACAAGTGGTGCTGGCATAACTGGATATCAACATGTAGAAAAATGAAAATAGACCCATATGTATCACCATGCACAAAACTCAAAGTCCAGATGGATCAAAGACCTTTAATCCCAGCACTCGGGAGGCAGAGGCAGGTGGATCTCTGTGAGTTCAAGACCAGCCTGGTCTACAAGAGCTAGTTCCAGCGCAGGCTCCAAAGCTACAGAGAAACCCTGTCTCGAAAAACCAAAAAAAAAAAAAAAAAGACTAGCATGGTTTATAGATTGAGTTCCAGGACAGTTACGGGCTACACAGAGAAGGCTATGTCTCAGAAAACTGGGGGGTGGGGGGAATATTTTCTAGCATCATAGTTCCGTTTCCTTACCTTTTTCTTCTTTCTCATTGCATTTTCTTCAAAATAGCATTTTAATTATTTACTCTGACGTTTGCAAATGAATATTAATTTCCTTGAACATATGTGAACCACACTACTTGTGAAGAGAAAGATAGGTTTATCCTAATTTAAATAATCCTTGCTAGTGTGTATATTTTCTCTTAATGGTTTTCTTTGTCTTTCTTTCTGATAGCTCGTGTAATGTACACTTGTATGTAGGCCCACACAACTGCCTAGTATTTTTTTTTTTAAGATTTAGTTTTTATTATTATGTAATGTGTTCCCACAGAGACCAGAAGCGAGCATTGGATCCCCTGAAACGAGTTAGAGCAGTTATAAGTCATTGGGTTCTTTGCAATATCAGTACATGGTTTTAATTGCTGAGCCATCTGTCCATTTCCTGTTATGTTTTCAAACAGGATTTCCATTGGTAGCCCAAACTGGCCTCAAACTCATGACCTTTTTGATTTACCCTTCCCGCTCTAATAGTAGCTGTAAGCTGCTATATACCAATAAAACTGATTCCTGCTATTTCTTTTCTTTCCCCTTTTTCCTAAAGAAACCTCTTTTTATTTGTGTGTGTGTGTGTGTGTGTGTGTGTATTTATGTATGTATGTATGTATATATGTACATATGTACCTACATTTGCTGAGTGTACCATGTGTGTAGGTGTCTGGAGGAAGCCAGAAGAGGGTTTTAGATCCCCTAAAGCTGAAGTTACAGGTGGTTGTGAGCTGTATGGTTAATACTTACTCAAAGTGTGTGTGATTTAAGTTTTCTCATTTGAGTAGAGAGTAAGAATGGTTGAAATTGTAACTTCTGTAAGAGTAGAATGGTAGCTGTCAGCGGCCTGGAGATGGGGAAGAGAAGTTCAGTGAGTACTAAGTTAGAGTTAGATAGGGGCAAGAAATCGTTATTTTCAAAGTCTCTAACATAAAGAATGATAAATCTTTGAGGAGATAATGCTTTTCCTGATGTAAACATTATAAAATACATGTGGATCAAAATATTACATAGTACCCCACTAATATGAATAGCCTTTATGTTTTTATATGTCAGTTTAAAATGTAACCTTGCTTTACGTTCTTGCCTCTTTTCCACCGGTAGTCATGGGATATTTTAAAAATTAGAAACATAATATGAAAATTTTATTTACTCGGATGCAATGATATTGCTCTCTGTGGAAAGAGATTCTGAGCAAGACATTACTTTTAGGTATCTTTGGTGGCTGGCGAGATTATGATTTTTAAATGTAATAGTGAATATGAGTATTATAAGGGGGGAAAGTTTAAGAAAGGTCATTCATTGGGCTGGGAAGATGGCTTAGTGATAAAGTGCTTGACACCCAGGAGTGAGGACTGGTGCTCAGAGCTCCAGACCCCACATAGTGCCACATTCAGTGCGTTTATGTAGTTCAGTGCTCCTATGGAATTTGGGTGGAGACAGCCTTGGAAATTCACAGAACCCCTAGCCTGTTATATGCTAGCTGGGTAATAAGAGTCTGTTTCAAGGTCAAAGGCGAGGACTGGCACCTGAGGTTGTCCTCTGACTGCATACACTCTGCAGCATGCATGTGCTGGCACTCAACACATTAATACGCACACAGGTATGCAACCACCTTTAACTTCAGCTTCAGTGCATCTAAAACCTGCTTCTGGCTTCCTCCAGGTCCTTACACACATGGCACATTCATCAAATATACATACATGCATATATACATACATACATATACACAGAAAAAAAATTTTAAGCACAGTTTAAGAAAAATGTTTTCATTTATCCTTAAACACATGAAACAATATTCATATCCTACTGTTGAATTAACCCTGAATAAGTAGCAGTTACTAGTTTAGAGTCATTACGTTAGTTAGCAGTGTGCTTTTTTTTTTCTGTAGCATGAATAATAGAAACCCAGAGACAAATATTGGGGTTCAGCATGAAGATCAGAAAAGCAAAACAGCCAACCACTAGAGAGACCTTTTACTTATACTAAATCTTCAGACTGAAGGGACGAGAGCCTGTCTTGACAAATCCTCAGGCTCAACACTCCTCAGTTGCTGTCTCTTTCCCTTTATATTCCTTTCTCTGCCCAGCCATATTGCTCCTGTCTCCACCTCCCTAGTGCTGGGATTAAAAGTATATGGCTCCCAAACATTGAGATTAAAGATGTGAACCACCACCACTTGGATCTGTTTCTGGATCAATTTTGTGTATTCTGGGGTATCCTTGAACTCACAGAAATCTATCTGACTCTGTCTTTTGAGTCATGGGATTAAAGGTGTGTGCTACCACTTCCTGGCCTGTATGGTTGATAAGTATGGCTGCTTTGCCCTCTAATCTTCAGGCAAGCTTTATTTATTAAAACACAAATAATATACCACTCTATTTCTTAATTTTACCTAAAATAAAGAAGGGTATAACAAATAGAAGAACTATATACAATAAGTACAATAACTATATACAGGCAATAAATACATCAACAATGCCTAGTCCATTTGCATTTGACAAATTCAGAGAAAATACTCCATTATCTATCCTATCTTGATGAGTTCAAAGTGTTGTACCTAATTCACTTAATATCATAACTTGCTTTCTGTGTCTTGTAAACAAGGAAAACTATAACTATCTAGTCTTCAACTCCCTCAAGACCCAAGAAGGAAATATTAACTGAGTAAGCAGGAAGTTCAAGCAAGCAACTTCCAAAACATGTGAGAAATGACAAAAAGAGCTGGCTGCCTGGACAGTCACCCAAAGTTTGTCTGCAAATTTGGGCATCCACCTTCAGTCTACAGGCCTAGCATATCCAACAGGCTTTTCTGTAAGCAAGATATTCTAAAGGGCTGTCCATCTTATCTTGATGATGTTTTACAGTCACTCACTTTTATGTCCTGCTTGTCTGATTAGGACAGTGTGTTGTCAGCAATTGAGGCAAGGACATTTTCTTGCCCAGTGGCTTATTTTTGTCACAAAGAAAGTAAACTCCATATGGATGGAGTTTCTTCAAGCCCATTATCTTCTCTGAAGCAGATTGGTGCTTCTAGGAGCAGGCATGTCTCATTGTCATAAAAAAAAAAAAGAACCTATTTATTAAATCATCTTAAATGCCTATGCTGTAGATCTGAAGTATTTCAAGATTACATGTCTATCTAAAATACCTTTATTTGACCTTGAAAACATACCTAATATGACTACAAGTTTGTGTGTAATAGGTGATTAATAATAATCTGCATTTCCTAATCTGCATTTCCTTATTATCCTAAACAGTTGGTAATAATAACTTTCAAGAACTAGAAATTTGGGAAGGTTTATGTCATGTTCTTAAATTTACTTCCTGCTGGCATTTAGACAAATTTGTGTTAATTGTCAAGTCCTGGGAGAGATAGCTGTATCATTTGTTATCTAGTCTGTGCATAATGGGAAAGTGCAGGATTTGTGAAGTCCAGTCTAGGGTAGTCTGTGAGGCTGGATCATCTCAGCTAGCCACCTCAAAATTCTTTTGAGCAGTTTCTGATTGAAATCCAATCTTTAGGTGGTGTTTTTCAGCTTAGTGTTGTTATAGTCCTGGATAAATTGTCACTGTGGGGCCCCATCCTCTCTTCGGAGACTTCAAAGGTTGCTGTTAGAAATGCTCATGGTTCACTGTAGAAAACTGATAAGAGACTCAAACCCAAAATCATGTACTGAAAGGTAGCTGAAACCTTTTTCTAAAATTAGTTAGTACTGTATATGACCATTAATATGACAAAAGTTTAGAATATATATATTAATCTTGTAAGAAAAACTGTTAAGAGTCAATATAAAACCACCTTAAGAAAAACTGTTAAGAGTCAATATAAAACCAATGGATTATGAGATTAGTGGCAATAATATAGTCCTTAATTGTTTATATTTTGTCCCATATCAGGTGGCTTTTCTGACATGAGACAGAGATTTTGGATTTTAATTTAATAAGCATATGTGGGTTTATAGACGGAAAGAGCCACACTCCAACTCCAAA
>JAQHUG010000088.1:6012510-6046028 GCA_028555095.1 Dicrostonyx torquatus | reverse complement strand
AAATAAAAAACATCTTAAAAATAGAGAGCTCCATTTAAGAAAAAAATAAATTACAAATGTGTCACCTTAGAAATTTTGTTTTTACTGCTCTAGTTTGGGGACTATTTTTTAATTCATTTTACTTTAGTTAATGTTCCTCAGCTCATTTAGCTTTCATTGACTATCGAAAAACTGTAGCATTAAATTATATGCCAATCAGATATACTGGAATTGGAATGATAGGGATTGTGAGCCACCATGAGGGTGGTAGGAACTGAATCCAGGTTTTTGCAAGAACATAAGTGCTCTTACCCGCCAAGCCTCAGCCCCTTAAGGCAGTGTATAATGTGACGGTTGTAAATTTGTGTTGATGATGTGAGATTTAGGATTAATTTCAGGATCGTGTGAATTGTTAATTACATACTTCATATTCAATCTCATTTAACAAAACATTTTGGTGATTCAAGATGAATAAGTTTGTTTTTCCTTTTGTAATATTTCTTAAAGATTCTGATCCAAATTAGTTTGTGTGAATCACTGGGTTGATAAATTTTCTCTTTGTAATTTATAGGCCAAAAAAGCTGATCATTTGATGGGCATACTTTAGTTCCTTACTTTTATCGATCTGTCTGTTTTCATCTCATCGTAATGTTTGCAGATCTCTAAGAGATTCTAAGGACAAGCCCTAAGTCCTTTTATTAGGTGATTGCCCAGTTTCCAGGTCTGTCGTGTGTGTTTACATAATTTCTTTGACCTTTTAAAGCTATTTTGAGTATAAGTGATAAAACTTTTCTTAGTCACATGTTATAGAATAGTTATGAAGAAATGAAGATGTTAATAGTTAATTGGTTAGGACCTTATCAGCTCTTTTTATGGACTATTTTAGTTATTCTGGGAATAGGCAGTGGTAATTTGAAGAAAAATAAGACCAAAGGAAAAGAAACTTTAGATTTGTGATAAGGGAGAGGGAACATTTAGTCTGTTTTTAGAGAAATATTTTGTACTAAGTCATTAACAGGAACTCTAGTCATCAATTAGCACATAGTTAAGTGTAACATCTCAGAAGAACAAGGAAGAAAACCTATCATTGTCTTTTTAAGTCAGTCTCTATTTATAAATTTCTTAATGAAGGTTATATCAGTTGCCATTCATACATTATTTCATAAAATACACTGGATTTTTATAATCTTAAATATTACAAATGACAGCTAACATAATGCTTTAGGAAGAGAGAGAATTTTTAGTGTGACGTTTAACTGAAGTATTTTAGAAGGAGAGTAATTCAGGCCATTTGTTGCTTTTACTATCACTTAAACCATTTCATGTATGAAAACATCCTTAATCTATGGCATGTAAAGCTAGTCTGCAGCTCTGTTACTTTAGGGCTATTTTAATTAATTACTTTCTGTCTCAGTTTGCTTTATCATTTCTTATTGCGCAGTATATCCATCCTTGTTAGTAGCACTAAATTAATTTTTCTATCATACCACCTTGCCAGGTTATGTGTATGAATGTCCTTTTCATATTAAAAATATTTCCATTAGGTGAGATGTGGTGGTGCGCACCTTTAATTCCATCATTTGATAGGCAGAAGCAGGTGAATCTCTTGAGTTCCAGGCCAGGCTGGTTTATATAGTGAGTTTCAGCTCAGCCAGAGCTACATAGTTAAGATCCTGTCTCAAACAAACAAGTCTTTTCATGGCCTGTATACTGCACTTAAAATATCTTGGCCTTGTAATATAATTAGAGATTGGGATTTTTGGTCCTAGGGTGACTACCTTAATGAGGATGTAATTATTTATGTAACTGAAGACAGTGTTTCCTAAGCATAATTCTAGAAATTGATAGAATAAAGAATGGGACAGATAAGGTGCCAAGCTTGTCCTCTAGTATGATTTTCTGTGTTTCTCTCCTTTCCCATGAACATAGCCAAGGATTTGGCACCTTCCTCTTATTGCTTATTTTCTCCAGTAATGGTGCTGTAAGGTCCTTGAAAGTAGAAACTACATATGTTCTGTGGTATAACTTAGAACTCCTAGTAAAGTACTGTATTAGTAGTCTCAATTTTTAATTTACATTCATTGATTGGGGAGGAGGGCATGCACCTCATGGTGTACATGTGAAAGTAAGAGAAAAACTTAGAGAAGTCAGTTCTCCCCCCCCCCCCAATCATTTCTACCATGTGGAGCCCAGAGTTCAAGCATGGGTGGCTAGGCTTGGTGACAGACATCTACCAGATGAGCTGTTTTCCCAACCCTTAATTTTTCCTTTCTTTTTCTTTCTCTCTCTCTCTTTTTTTTTGTTGCTGATTTTAGTTAGAATTATGTAATCAAGAATTATTACTGAGGGGCTGGAGAGATGGCTCAACAGTTAAGAGCACTTGCTGCTCTTTCAGATGACCTGAATTTTGTTTCCAGCACCCACGTGGCAGCTCATAACTGTCTGTAACTCCAATTCCAGGGGGATCTGACATCCTCTTCTGGATTCCTCAGGCTCCAGGCATGTCTGTGGTATATATCCACACATGCAGGTACTCACACATAATACAAATAAATATTTTAAAAAATTATTACTGAGGCCCAGTGAGATGGCTTAGCAGGTAAAAATATCACTATACAAGCCTGGCAACCTGAATTTGATCTTTCGGACCAGGGTGGAAGAAGCAGTTCCTGAAAGTTGTTCTCTGACCTCTGTCTGTAACTGCCAGCTCTCTCGCTCTTTCACCTCTACAGTAACAGCACAAGGTAGAGCATGATTTATAAAGAGTATCTTGTCAGTCTGGTGATAGGACTTAGCAGCTAGAAGCACTTGCAGCTCAAGCCTGACAACCTGAATAGAAAGTGTGTGCAGTAGTGTGCGTGAGTATTTATTCTCTCAAGCCAACCTGGAGTACAAAGTACAGAAGATATATGGAGGCCCTTCCTCAGCAAAATGGGAAGAACAAACCCCTGACTTCCACATGTGTACCTGCACTCACATATCAGAAAGATACATATAGTCCATAAATAAAAAAATTAAGCATTTCCAATTAAATTATCAAAGTTTGTCTGGGACCGTTGCCCCGACATAGAAACTGATGTTCTTCCCCAAATGTGTGCTCGGAGACGCACGGAAAGAAACAAGCTTTCACACCATCACAGTTTAAAAGGCTTCTCTTATTTTTCAGCGAGGGCCTGTATTTATTCTATTTGTCTACAATTGCTTCTGTTCTCTAGGCTCTCTTAAAACCATTTCTTTTCTCTTTGCTCTGCTCTCTAAAACTCTCCTATGTGCCTTCTTGTTCCTATTTCTCGCTCTGTCTGTCTCTTCCTTCCCCTCTTGGGGGTTTTTCTAACCCTCCTGTCTCCCGGCGCAACTCTTTCATCCACACTCCTTGCCATTCACACATCAGCTCGAAAATAGCTACCTTTCCTGGGGCAATCTGCAAATGACTCAGAGGCTGGAGCCAAAACTTCGGCTATTGTCTTTCTAAATAGTCGCCTTCAGCCGCGAACCTGCACGGCGTCCTTAGTCTATCAGGTATCAGAGCCCACAAAAGTTAAAATAGTTTGTCTGGTAATTATTTTTTAAAGCAAGTTTTTCTTTTTCTACTTAGGTCTTATTGAATTTGAAGAGTGCGACCCTGCTAGTGCAGTTGAAGGTAAGCTGACTGCTTGTAATATACTGACTATATGGGAACTAGTGTCTTCTGCTTGTTGAGCAGATATTAAAAGGACTGCTTTCTATTGATATTATAGCACAGTGCTAAAACACATATATTTAATGGTCTCAGTACTGACCCCAGAAGCTAGCTTGTACTCTACTAGTGAGCCACCCATGTAACCTAAGATAATACTTTTAAAAATACATGTAATGAATTACATACTTTTTACCCCTGTATTGAACAGCCTTGCTGTCATGGAACTCACTCTGTAGATTAGGCTGGCCTCAAATTCATAGGGATCCACCTGCCTCTCCCTCCCAAGTGCTGGGATTAAAGTGTGTGTAAATTTTTTTTTTTGAGTTTTAATATATCTTCATATGCTCATTTTACCTGAAGTTACTGAGGGAATATTTACCAGAAGAGTATTCCTTTAAGTGAATATTCTATCATCCTTTAATGAACCATATTGCATTACATAAACATTGAAACAGACTCTGAATGTAAGTTGAAGGCTTTACTAATTGATGCTTTTTATGTCGTTTGTTTGCTCATTGATTCATCTGTCTATTCATTCATTTATTAGGATTTTGGGGAGAAAAGAGCTTTGTCGTGTATCCTAGGCTACCAACAAACTTAAAACCCTCCTGCCTCAGCTTCCAGAGTGCTAGGATTACAGGTGTACACCACCACTCCTGAAGATGTTTTTATTTCTTTCATCCAAAGTTTGCTCGTCACGAAAAATTTGTCTGAGTTTTGTGCTTTATATCCTTATCAAGAACAGTTACATTTCTATTACAATATGTATTTATGTTTAAGGCATAAAACCGAGGAAAAGAAAGACTTTTGCTTTGCCTGGAATAATTAAGAAAGAAAAGGATGCAGAGTCTGTGTAAGTATTTTAAATATTTCCCAAATCCTTTTCATTGTTTCTGAGTGACTATGAATTGCTTTGATTTTGAAAAGAAAAGGTTCTTTTGAAAGTATTCAAAGTGTATGTCTAAACTGGAAGAAGAAAAACCCCTTTTAAATGACTAGATTTGCCAATTTCTCTGGTTTTAGTTCGTGGTAACTTTTTCTCATTTACTCTGTTAGAATTTGAAGACATTTTAGACAACAACTGATGTGCCCAGGACCCTTATATGGAAAACGGAAGCCAATTCTGTAGGTTGTCCTAGGGTCTCTCCCCCGCAACAAAGTTTTAAAAATGTCTACTCTAGACAGCCCTGTAGAACAGACAGCTTTGTCACCACACCAAGGAAGTGTGTTCCTGGAAAAGAAGTGCACCTGCACGTACTTTAGATTATGTGTGAGCTGTGGATGGTTAACAGTTATTTTTGAGATGAGAATGTCCACTTTTGAATTTTAAAATTTTAAAATAAATTGATATTATTTTAATCTTCAGACTTTGTTTCTCAAAATATTTTTTGTAAAATTCAAACAAAGGCTATATTTAACTATTAAGATACACTAAATATGATCTAATTAACAGATAGTTTTAATAATTGAACCTTGCAATACTTTATATTTTTTGTCTTTTTTTAAACAGAGAATGTCCTGATGCAGATTCACTTGTAAGTAATTTTAATTTTATTACAGACAGTTTAACGTATTTTCATTAAAAAACATATTTGACTTTTTAAAAATCAATCTTTGAAGAAAAATACCATGTAATAATTTGCTGCCAAAATAATTATAAAGGTGCATCTCAGTTTTACATTATAGTATACTTTTCTGCTAAATTGAAAATACTTCTCACTGTCTGTGAGAAATGGATTTTACTTTTAAAATTTGTGTGGCACCATGTCATCCCTTAAAAATGAGAAGCCTTTATTAACTTAGGTTTTGTATTTTTTTTTTTAAGGTAGTCTCTTTTTCTTTCTTTCTTCATCTTCTTCTTTCTTCTTTTATTTTCCTCTTCAAGACAGGGTTTCTCTGTGTAGCCCTGGCTGTCCTGGAACTCTCTCTGTAGATTAAGCTGGTCTCTAACTCCCAGAGATCCGCCTGCCTCTACCTCCTGAGTGCTGGGATTAAAGGCGCGTGCCACCACTGCCTATCCTAAAAGATAGTTTTACCTGTTCGTGTATCTGGTTTAAGACATCATTTTAGAAACTATAGCAACAACAAATATGGTCACTGTTTTTCTGTTGTGTGTGTTTTTGGTTTTTTTTTTGTTTTTTTTGTGTGTGTGTTTTTAAGATTTGTTTCTATTTCTTGGTTATATGTGATTTTTATAAATAATTAAAGTAGTTAACAAGTTAAACTTCCAGTGGGTTTAATGCACGAGTAGATTTACGAAATGCTGTAGGTAATATGTAATAGATGTAGTTATTATTAGAAACTGATAGGAATGTGAATATTCTGGGTTTTTTTTTGGTTTCTTTATATGCTTTAAAACATTTTAATCTTAAATGATGTAGTGTAACAAAGAAATGAAAGTATTTTGATAAAACACTGTCTCTTATGTAACGTACATAAACTAGTATTTTCTATTTCAGCTTTTAAGTAAAAGCTGTGGTTTATTAATAACTTTATTTGAAAATTGATATTGGAGATATAATATAGCTCAGTGGTTCAGAGCATGTACTGCTCTCGCAAAAGACCTGCATTTGGTTCCTAGCCCTGACTTTAGGCAACTTCACAACTGTCTGAAACTCCAGTTCTAGGTATCCTGTGCTCTCAGGCCTCATCTTCATCTGCACACACATGGTACATAAACTCATGCAGGCACACTGACACACACAAATGAAACTAATAAATATTTTAGAAATGTATGTTGAAAAGTCACCAGAGAAGCTTAACTGATTAATGAAGTTATCAGGTGTGTTTGATATTTACTATAGCTTTCATCATGTATTTATTTTGAAGTTATTTATAGTATTTGATGGTTATTTTAATTAGACCTATTGCTAAAACATCATATTGAGTGAGGTGAACCAGATCCCAAAAGGCAATTATCATATGTACTCACTCATAAGTGGTTTTTAAACATAAAGCTAAGAAAACCAGCCTACAAATCACAACCCCAGAGAACCTAGACAACAGTGAGGACCCTAAGAGAGACATATATGGATCTAATCTACATGGGAAGTAGAAAAAAACAAGCTCTCCTGAGTAAATTGTGAGCATGGGGACCATGGGAGCGGATAGAAGGGGAGGAGAAAGGAAGGGAGGAGAGCTGAGAAAAATGTAGAGCTTAATAAAAATGTAGGGCTCTGCATATATGCTCATATTCTCTTAACTTTTTAATTCTTTCAGCTAAGTGACACAAAGATCATTATTCAATTTTATAGTATAATTATCAGTCTTTAAGAAAAGGCTAAAGAGGATATGATGTTCTAATAGTATGGAAGAAGAGATTGGTAAATTTGATTGTAGGAATAAAAAATTTGTTAAGTTAGAAAAAAGTACCATAAAGGGCTTTGTATCACCATATTGACAGTGCATATTAAAGGATACCAACAACGAAGGAACTTTAAATTTTTTTTTGTATAAATCAGTTTGCTAACTAAGCAATTGTTTCTCAGGAAAAGGATATAGGTAGAAACAAAGCAGTTTTCTTTAAGTAGTGAATAACCATAATGAATATTGTTTAGAGATGATGGAAAATTAAACAGGCAGTCTCTCATAATATCGACAGAAATGTTTATATACACATACCATTGTATATGCATTATATATAAATTGGGGCAGTCTGTTTTCTGGATAATTTGGCAGTATTTCTCCATATAAGAAGTATATGTTATTTTTAAGCTAATAGCTTTCTGCTCAGTATTTACTATTATGACTATATTTATATAAAATCTGTAAATATCTACATTATATACACACATCCTCTTGATTGAGGTATATGCATTACAGAAACTGAAGAGGGGGTAAATATGTTTTAATTAAGAAAACATTAGCAAAATACTCAACAAGAACTGGTTAAATTTTTTATATAGGCAGATTTTAAAAAGTTAGGTTGATCTATATATCTCTTCATATGGAAAGAATTTATTAAAACTAAGTGTGATCTCTTTAATGAGTTCAAAAATAAAACCTGTCAAAATGTAACTGTAGTTGGTTACTTTGGACAGAATAACTACCTTGATTACAGGCAGGAAAGGATACTTATTTTTTTTTGTTGCTTCATTTGTTTATGGCCAGTTGTTGTTATTTACATATGAGCTGTTCATGGCTTTATCTTCTATTTATTTTATTTTAGGTCTCTGTACATAGCTCTAGCTGATCTGAAATTTACTTTATAGATCAGTCTGGCCTCAAACTCACAGAGATAACCCTGCCTTTGCCTTCCAAGTGCTGGGATTAAAGGCATGTGCCACTACACCTGGCTCTTCTATTTATTTTTTAAAACATCAATAAGCTGTTTTATAGGTAAAATTGTTTATTTCCTGTTTCTTTTTAAAATACATTTGTAATTTGATGCACTACGTCTTTTGGGGGTAGCTTCAGAGAGTATTGATTACTTTCTTGGGTCTATCGTCCCCAAGCAGAGATTATGAAACTTTGCATTGACTCTTAAGCTCCCTCCCAGTATATTTACCTTGTTTGATTGGTTGGTTGGTTGAATTCACAGTTTTACCTTATATTCCTTAGTGGTGAGATTACAGATGTGTGCAATGTTTTTTTTTGTTTTGTTTTGTTCCCCCTCCGTTCAGACAGTGTTTCTAACTCTGGTTGTCCTGGAGATCAGGCTGGTCTTGAACTCAGAGATCTGACTGCGAGGGTGCTGGGATCAAAGGTGTAGGCTGCCACACCTGGCCACAGTGTTCTTTTAGAAACCATTATTACTACCACAAGTATATTTTAAAATGTTCTGGTCTTCATATTGTTATTGACAAAATACTTCATTCCAATACTGAGAGCCGAAGTATAGAAAAGTATAGAAACCATGGGTTGAATGAAGATATGTTATATTATCTGTATGTTTTTATTAGCATTAACATTCTGAGTAGTTCCAGCATTTGAAAAACTTAAGTAACTAACCCAGTTTGTTACTGTTTTTTAAGTGTGTATTTGTCTGGGTTTGCCTTATGTATGTAGTTGCTTTAGCATCAGAACAGGGTTTCTGATTTCCTCCTGGAGCTGGAGTTGTAGTGGGTAGTGACCCACTGGAGACTAAACTTGGGTTCTCTGGAAGAGCAGGAGATGCTCTTAGCCACTGACCCATTTCTTCCACAACATGCCTTTTTTTTAAAAAAAGAACCTATCCAATATATAACTTTATACAGTTATATAAAGGGGATTACATTGAGTAAACTTTGCAGATTGGCTTTTCACTCTACCTAGTTTTCAGAAGGTTCACCCAGGTTGTAGGCATGATAAATTCATTTCTTTTTGTTGCTTAGTAATGCCACAATTTCTTTATATGTTATTTTGGTTTTTTTTCTTGCTTTGTACTGTTAGAAATAAGCTTTCTAGCCAGGCAGTGGTGGCACACGCCTTTAATCCCAGCACTTGGGAGTCAGAGGCAGGCAGATCTCTGAGTTCAAGGTCAGCCTGGTCTACACAGTGATCTCCCAAGCTACACAGAGAAACCCTGTCTCAGAGAAAAAAAAAAAAGAAGAAAGAAAAAAGAAATAAACTTTCTGTGAACAATGTGTACAGATTTTTATATAGACAACTATTTATGGTTGATAATTTTATTTCTGAAATTCAATATTAAGATAGCCACTTTAGTCTTTCTTATTTTTGTTTGTATGTTGTATTATTTTTCTATCCTTTTCTTTCAATCTATTCGAATTTGCATTGCCCTTATTATAAACATTGGATCGTTGAATCAAGCTTATTTCATTTGTTCTGCCCATCTCTTTAATTAATTAATTATAGTAGTAAATATGCTTTTTCATTTATTAGTTAAAATATATTTCATTAAAATTTTTTGAAATATATTTTTAGTTGGTTAAATGATCATATATACTTTTAAGATATTATTTGATATTTTTAGTATGTGTATGCAGAGTCTGAGAGCAGATCAGAATCATTGGCTTAGGCCAGTGAATTATTTCTCAAATGTTATTTCTTTAGCTTCTACACATTAAATCAAAATATGAAATATTTGTCTTTCTTTTTTTTTAATGCAAGAGAGGGGGTTTATTCTTAAGGAGTTCACTCAGGATTGCTCATGATGCGAGTTTGAGACCCCTTGTTTGTGGACTAGAGAATAAATTTCTCTATGTTCATATAGCTTCTTATGGCATTGAGAGACTATTTAGCCTGACCATAGGGTTTTAAAAGTCACTTATTCCTTATTTTAACAGAAATGTCAATCTTGAGCATTCTGAATGGACTTTCACCCTGGCTGTTTCTCTTTTTTTAAACATTCATTTTTAAAATTAATTGTGTGTGTGTGTCTGTGTGCGCGCCTGCACACGCATATATCTATTTATATGGGAATTAATGCATGTATATGCAGGTACCCCCAGATGTGATGCTGGGGTATCAGATCCTCTTGAGTTGGAGTTAGAGGAAGTTGTAAGCTGCCTGATGTGGATGATGGGGAACCAGATTGAGGTCCTGTAGACAAACACTATATGCTCTTAACCACTGAAGCATGTCTTATACCCCACCTTGGCAGTGTCTTGCTCTGAAATTATGAATTGGGATTCCTATTGCATGTTGCAGGTTTTTCTTCAGATTTTTGAGGCATGGATTATGATTTGAAGCTAATTAATAACTGAAGAGGTGTATCTTGGTATTTGATTAAATGATTTAGTTTTTTTCTCTTCTTTTTTTTTTTTTGTTTGTTGGTGTTGGTGTTTTTGAAGAAGCTCCATCTGTCGTGGAACTTACTCTGTAGACCATGCTGGCCTGGAATTCAGAGATCTGCCTCCTAAGACTAGGATTAAAGGTGTGCACACCACACCTGGCTCTCAGCAATATCTTAGACTATAATTGTTTGTTAATCTTTAGTGTCTGAATATTGGCATTGTCATTATATTAACTCTTTACAATTTTTTTCCTAGAATATTCCTGATGTAGATGAAGAAGGTTATAGTATTAAACCAGAAACAAATCAGAATGATATCCTTTTATGATCTGGGTGTTGTTAGTGGATTTGTTGACATAAGCATAGCTATAGAATTAGTGTACTACTTAAAGCCTTTTCTGTTTTAATTAACTGAAGTATGACTGTTGTTCATTGTATGCTTTGTTACTTAAAGCTAGTAGTTTTATTCTTGTCTCTATATGTTATTCTTAAAAGGCTCTCTTCTTTTTTGTACATAATGTGGAAAACCAGCTACCTATCCATGATAAGTTAGTAAGTTAAACTAAATTCTTTAATTCATACCCACATACCAAAGAGAACCACTTCTACTCATCCAGTGATTCTGACTCTGAAGATGAAGAACCAAAGAGGTACCGGATAGAGATCAAGCCTGTGCACCCAAATAACCTGCACCACACCATGGCTTCTTTGGATGAACTAAAAGTCTCCATAGGGAATATAACACTTTCTCCAGCAGTGTCTGTAAGTATCTGAACACGAGCTACTTTGTCCTGTACATCGAAGCCTTTGTTTATCTTTCCTCATCTACCTATAGCCGGTTACTTTTCTAAAAATATTTTTTATTTCTGTGTACTTGGGTATGTGTATGATGTGTGTAGAGGGGACTGTGTACATGAACCACAGGGTGTATATGGTAGTCAGTACTTTGTGGAGTCAGTTCTCTCACTTTATCTTATCATGGATTCTGGGGATCAAACTCAGGTTGTCATGCTTATGTGTGTGCTTTTTCTTTAACCTGCTGAGATACCACACTATCCATGGTTAATTTTAAGAATAGTAAATAAGTTAAAAAAACAAAAACGAAGAACTAAAACATTGAGCAACAGTACATTTTTTGGGGAATTATTTTTTAATTTTATATTTCAAATAATCGTTGTGTCTGTCTGTCTGTCTGTCTGTCTCTTGAGACAGGGTTTCTTTGTGTAGCCCTGGCTGTTCTTGAACTCTCTGTGTAGACCATGCTGGCCTTGAACTTACAGAGATACACCTGCCTCTACCTCCTAATTGCTGGGATTAAAAGTGTGTAATATCACTACCTGGCTATTTTGTGCTTTTTACAAAAGATTTGTTTTTTAAATTTTGTGTATGTAAATTTTATTTTGTTGTCCTTGTGGTATGTGTGTCCGGTTTCTCTCCCACGCCACACCCCTAGAGCCAAGGACTAAACCCAGGGCTTTGTGCTTGCTAGGTAAGTGCTGTAGCACTGAATCCCCAACAATTTCCCCCTTTTAATTTTTTTATTTCCCAGAGCTGGTAGGTGTGTGACTATTTGCTTGCATATATGTCTGTGTACCATGTATATGAAGTGTCCAAAGAAGGCAGAAGGGAAGTTAGATGCCCTGGAACTGGAGTTATAGACAGTTGTGAGCTGTCACATGGGTGCTAAGAACTGAATTTGGGTCTTCTAGAAAACCACCAGTGCTTGCAACTGTTGAGCCCTCTTTCCAACTCAGTTTATAATTTTTATATAGACAAATGAGGTCACTGATTTGGCTTAGTTGTACTCTTGAAAACATTTTTAAGAAAGTGAAAATGTATTAGCTGGGGAGATGATTTAGCACTTAAGAGCACTGGCTGCTCTTCCAGAGGACCCAGGTTCAATTCCAGTACCCACTTGACAGCTCATAAGTGTCAGTAACCTAGTTCCAGGGGATCTAGCACCCTCATACAGACACACATGCAGGCAAAACACCAATACACATTGTGTGTGCATGCATGTGTGCGTGCGTGTGTGTGTGTGTTAAAATGAACTTTTCGTTATTCGTTACATCTATAAATACTGCTGTGTGTCTCTGGTAAAAGATTGTGAAAAGTTAATTGTTTTCCTCATCTAATTTTAAAGGTTTTGCTCTTGTGTTTTCAACTCTAATTAAAAAGACGTCATGAAAATCAGTTTAAAGGTTGATTTTCCCCTCCCTCCCTGCATTACTGGAGATTGAATCCAGGCCTTGACTTATGCTGTGCAAATACTTTACCACTGAGTAACATTCTTGGCTCTTCTTTGCATTTTTATTTTCTTGTCTTTCACTATAACATTTGCGTTTGAGGAAAAAATAAAATAATGATGTAGCCATTGAGATGTCTAAGCTGTTAACTTGCATAATTTCTCCTCCTAACCATGTGTTTTAAGATGTATTTATTTTAAGAGATATTTAGAAGGAAGCAATAAATTATTAGGTGCAAAGAGAATTGAATTCTATACTGAACACTGTCTTTCTCTTTCTTTCCATGAACTGCTAGAGGCACAGTCCAGTAAGTGTCAGATTTTATATTTCACCTATTGGCTTTTAAAGAATTAGTGTAATTGAACATTTGATTTTCAAAATTTTGTTAAATATTGATTACTAGTAAATTTAGTGGTATTTTGCATTAGATACTGCCTTAACATTTTAAGCACATTTTATTAAGTACCTGTATCCTATATCCTAAATTCAATTACTATACTGTTGAAATCATGCTTATATTTAGAGGTACAATTACAACTACTGGGTTTTCATAAATGCAATTTACTGTGAAGTATTATAATAAAGACAACATAAAACTAGGTTCTTATTAGCAACATTTTGGCAAATATTTTGTTACCAAGTTAAATTATTTGTTTAATAATACTTAGTTTTTGCATTTCTGTTTTAGGTGCAGATGAATCGGAATTCATCTAGTAAGTTTGACATAGGGATTGGTTATTTTATGTCTCTAAGAACATAGGCAACTTGTTAGTCTCAGCCTTTTGTAATATTCTTTTTATTTTACCAGTCTCCCTGGTTGGCTCGAAGGGTATTTTATACAGGCAAAAAAATTGCCTGTAGTATTTCTGATTGTATTAGGAGACATTTCTTAACCTTTCATGTAGACTAACTTCTGATTAAGAATATGAAAATGGACTGGAGATGTGGCTCAGTTGTTAATATAACCTAGTATGTACACACCCTTGGGTTCAAACCTCAGCACTTTGGCAGAGGGGATTATGAAAATGTTTTATAAAATAGTAATCTTGAACTTTACTTATTTAAGTCATATTACAATTGTAGTTTCTATTTTATAACTTCAAAATAGTAACTTTATAATACCAAGAATTTTAGGATGGTAACAATTTTTTTGCAAAATTATGTCTTATATATCAGACTTAATAGGAAGCTTTTGTAATTTTGTAAACAGAATACTTAATAAGAATCAGTCTTGATTAAAAGTTTAGCAAAATTGAATACACCGATTGAATTAATGATAATTACCAAAATAAACGTAAGGATTTTACCCTTAAAACAAAATATTTGATGATAGAAGTTGTAGAGAAAACTAGGCTAAATGGAGTTGCTGTCAGATGGAAGATAATGCAGCAAACACATTGAGACAGAGCAAACATCCAGAGTAAGCCGAGGGAAAACTAGTGCAAATAGCATAGTGTACAGTGTGCCAGCTCCTCTCTCATGTGCTCAGGGGGGACCCACTTTGAATCACTGCAGTCATTCTTGTTGCTTGGGGAAAAAGTTTGTATTCACTGACATGATCTTTCTTTCCATGCTGTTCTTGTCAGTTGTTTATGAAATAAGACACGGCACAAATATGAAATGCAACAGAAAAGAGTAGGACCTCCTTCAGTAGCTCACCATTACTGATGATTATATAATTGTCACTAGTAGTATTCTGAGAATTTGAAAACTGATTACAGAATTCATGAATTAAAATTCTTAAGTAGAATGCACACAAGTACTTAAATGTTTCTTCTAATTTTTCTTATTTATTTTTTTCGAGATAAGATCTCTCTATGCAATCCTAGAACTCACTGTGTAGACCAGGCTGCCCTTGAACTCACAGAGATACACCTTCTTCTGCCTCCTGNATGGTTGTGAGCCACCATGTGGTTGCTGGGAATTGAACTCAGAACCTCTGGAAGAGCAGGCAATGCTCTTAACCACTGAGCCATCTCTCCAGCCCCGAGAAAATAATTTTCAATGAAGGAAAATGGTTAATTAAATTCTCAAGAGCCTCAAAGATTTCAACAGTGGAGTTTTAGCCTGTTATTACTATATTGTAGTTATAAAGAGACTTGTATATGTGAAGTAGAAAATTGTGAGCCATTGACAGTTTTTAATTGTATAACAGCACAACTAATAACATATAGTGATATATTATTTGTGTTTAAATAAATAAAGCTTGTCTGAAGTTCAGTGGGCAAAGCAGCTATACAGATCAGGGAGTGGTGGCATACACCTTTATTTTCAGGACTCAGGAGACAGAGACATGATCTGTATGAGTTCAAAGCCCCCCTGGGGGCTGCACAAGATTGATTCTGTCTAAAAGAGAAACAGAGTTCACACAGAGGTGATCCCAGCAGATGGGATCACATACCTTTAATCCCAGCACTCGGGAAGTAAAGACATGAGTGATATGGCCGGACAGATAGCGAAATATAAGGGGGAGGAGACAACAATTTAGTGGACTGTGGAGTGTAAAGAATCGTGGAGACAGGATCTCTCGCTCCTTCGGTCTGAAGATTTGGTAGAGGTAAAAGGTCTCTCTAGTGGCTGGCTACTTTGCTTTTCTGATGTTTATGTTGAACCCCAATATCTGTCTACAAATTAACAATACGGGTGAGCCAACGCTTAGAGGAATGGATATGTATTAAAATGTTAACAAATCTCTTTATAAGCAGTTGAGGTCATGAGTATTTTTAAAACTTTTGTGTCTTTTATAGTGAATATGTATTACTTCATACTCAGAAAGTAAATAGAAAAAATTTTAGTAGTCATTGTTGTATTTGGGAAGATTATCTTTGCATTTGCTTTGTTGCCCATTTGGTTAACTTGCATAATTTCTCCTCCTAACCATGTGTTTTAAGATGTATTTATTTTAAGAGATATTTAGAAGGAAGCGATAAATTATTAGGTGCAAAGAGAATTGAATTCTATACTGAACACTGTCTTTCTTTCTTTCCATGCACTGCTAGAGGCACAGTCCAGTAAGTGTCAGATTTTATATTTCACCTATTGGCTTTTAAAGAATTAGTGTAATTGAACATTTGATTTTCAAAATTTTGTTAAATATTGATTACTAGTAAATTTAGTGGTATTTTGCATTAGATACTGCCTTAACATTTTAAGCACATTTTATTAAGTACCTGTATCCTATATCCTAAATTCAATTACTATACTGTTGAAATCATGCTTATATTTAGAGGTACAATTACAACTACTGGGTTTTCATAAATGCAATTTACTGTGAAGTATTATAATAAAGACAACATAAAACTAGGTTCTTATTAGCAACATTTTGGCAAATATTTTGTTACCAAGTTAAATTATTTGTTTAATAATACTTAGTTTTTGCATTTCTGTTTTAGGTGCAGATGAATCGGAATTCATCTAGTAAGTTTGACATAGGGATTGGTTATTTTATGTCTCTAAGAACATAGGCAACTTGTTAGTCTCAGCCTTTTGTAATATTCTTTTTATTTTACCAGTCTCCCTGGTTGGCTCGAAGGGTATTTTATACAGGCAAAAAAATTGCCTGTAGTATTTCTGATTGTATTAGGAGACATTTCTTAACCTTTCATGTAGACTAACTTCTGATTAAGAATATGAAAATGGACTGGAGATGTGGCTCAGTTGTTAATATAACCTAGTATGTACACACCCTTGGGTTCAAACCTCAGCACTTTGGCAGAGGGGATTATGAAAATGTTTTATAAAATAGTAATCTTGAACTTTACTTATTTAAGTCATATTACAATTGTAGTTTCTATTTTATAACTTCAAAATAGTAACTTTATAATACCAAGAATTTTAGGATGGTAACAATTTTTTTGCAAAATTATGTCTTATATATCAGACTTAATAGGAAGCTTTTGTAATTTTGTAAACAGAATACTTAATAAGAATCAGTCTTGATTAAAAGTTTAGCAAAATTGAATACACCGATTGAATTAATGATAATTACCAAAATAAACGTAAGGATTTTACCCTTAAAACAAAATATTTGATGATAGAAGTTGTAGAGAAAACTAGGCTAAATGGAGTTGCTGTCAGATGGAAGATAATGCAGCAAACACATTGAGACAGAGCAAACATCCAGAGTAAGCCGAGGGAAAACTAGTGCAAATAGCATAGTGTACAGTGTGCCAGCTCCTCTCTCATGTGCTCAGGGGGGACCCACTTTGAATCACTGCAGTCATTCTTGTTGCTTGGGGAAAAAGTTTGTATTCACTGACATGATCTTTCTTTCCATGCTGTTCTTGTCAGTTGTTTATGAAATAAGACACGGCACAAATATGAAATGCAACAGAAAAGAGTAGGACCTCCTTCAGTAGCTCACCATTACTGATGATTATATAATTGTCACTAGTAGTATTCTGAGAATTTGAAAACTGATTATAGAATTCATGAATTAAAATTCTTAAGTAGAATGCACACAAGTACTTAAATGTTTCTTCTAATTTTTCTTATTTATTTTTTTCGAGATAAGATCTCTCTATGCAATCCTAGAACTCACTGTGTAGACCAGGCTGCCCTTGAACTCACAGAGATACACCTTCTTCTGCCTCCTGAGTGCTGAGACTATATACAGACCTGAGCCATCATGCCCAGCTCTTAAATTTTTTAAAGTTAACAGTCTATGTTTTGTTCTATAAAGCTAATGAAAGAAATCAACAGAAATTCAGTGTGTTTACCTTTTCCCCCACAATCATTTGTATTTAATTTTTCTATTACAAAATTTATAATTTGTTCTTAGTACTGGAATATGTAAGTATGTAGAGGGTCTTTTAATTAAAATATTTTTCTTCTAGAATTATTAGTTTTTCATAATATTTTAATTTTTTAATTAGGTGAAGAGTTAACAAAATCAAAACCATCTTCTCTACACAATGAGTAAGTTTGCTGTTTATTTCTTTTAATAGACTTTATTATTTCAGATAATTTTAGGTTAAGATCGAAACTGGGTGAAAGATACAGAGGTATATGTAGTCCCTACCCTTACATATGCCAAGCCTCTTCCTCAAGTCCCTTACCAGATTAGTGCATTTGTTACATCTTGACACTTGTCATCCAAAATACATAGTTTAGAGGGGACACTTTCAATCTTGTGCATTCTGTGGGTGTGGGTAATTCTTTTTTTCCCCTACCCCATCTTTTCCTCTGTCCCTCTTTGGGCAGTTCTTAAAGGACTGATATTGTAGCATCATATTTGTATTTGTATTGCATGGAAATCTCATGCTTTGCTTAATCACTCCTTTTTTTAAAACCACATTTATATTTTTTTGTATTTTCCTTCATATGAAACTTCTTTTTATGATGGTTTTTCTTAACTACATTTGACTTTGGGAGCCTTACTACTGCTTCTCAATGGATGCTGACTCTTCGGTTTATACACATCTGTTTTCAGGTTTTTTTTAAAATAAAAGTTTTCTCATTTCTCTGTTTCATTTTTCCCCTTTACTTTGGATTGTGACTTATAAAATGGACTATATATCATGAGCTTCAAAATGACGTACCTCAATTAAGATGGAAAGGCTAGAAGCCAGATAGTCATCTTTGTTGCTCTTAAAAAAGAAGGGAAATAAAACTGTTAAGTCAGTATTCCATGAGTCCCTTTTCACTTCTCTACCACCAAGAGTACTTTCTTTGAGTTAATGTTTTAACTAGTAAAAGTTTAGCTGAATAAGTTAATAGTTAAAGATTATTTGGTTTTTTTTTTGTTTTTGTTTTTGGTTTTTTGAGACAGGGTTTCTCTGTAGCTTTGGAGCCCATCCTGGAACTAGCTCTTGTAGACCAGGCTGGTCTCGAACTCACAGAGATCCGCCTGCCTCTGCCTCCCGAGTGCTGGGATTATTTGTTACCTGTGAGGTACAAAATAAATATAGTGATGCTGTTAATTGGTTTTAGAAATTTGTTTAAAGCTTAGTCTTTAGATGTCACTTAACATAGTTATAACAGGTTTTATTGTACAAGGTAGAACACATTTGCATTGCTTCATGTTGAAATAAATATGTGATTTTAGGTCATGGTAATAATTGTAGCAGAGTAGGCTTACATTCTACTCAAAATTGCATACTTATTTCACTTGGTTTGAATTTTATTCTAGACTATGCTAGAACTCAGACTGCTAGGAACTATTGAGTAGCTCATTTAGATGCTGCCTAGCTTCATTTGTCAATCTGAAATCACTGTATTTCATATTCATTTGAGTCTAGCAAGGTATGATTAAAGGAGACTAATCCTTATGATTTGACCTGCCAACAATACAGTTAATAGTGTAGATTCTGCTTATACCGTTGGCTAAGTCTGTTTACTAGATTTCTCAGTGTGCCCATCTATTTAATCACAGTTATTGAACTGGTAGAATTCTGTAGAAATAAATGGTTTAATGCTAATAAAATAATCTGCTCACCCTTGTTTTAAAATGGTGTGCTAGGAAAGGAGCCAGTGATTTCCTTGCTTGGGACCCGTTGTTTGCATCACCTCTTGACTCATCATCTTCAGCTTCACTAGCTTCATCATCGTCAGGTAAACGAAACAACAACAACAACAGAAAAGATAAAATGTGTATGAGAAAGATGTCTTATTTTGGGGAATATAGTAGCTGCATTTTCCCCTTGATTGATTCCATTTTTTATTGTGTTTAATCATATAAAGTTCTCTTCTTAAGTTTGTCTTCCAAGAAAAATGAGTTCTATCACTACCACCACCAGTAAAAGAACACTAAAACACTTAAGGATTATGTAATAATTGTAATCATTTCCTTCAGCAGCTTCTACAAGCACTATCTGAGGGATGCAGATATAGCATTCATTTTTAAATACTTGTGTAAATAAGTATTGTTATTAGTTTTCCTTATAAAACAATTCTGATTATTGGAAAGAATCGATTTCACACTTTTACTGGGCTTGACTTAATGTCATTTAAAATGACACTTGGACAGGCCTTCTGATCAGTAATTCCTGTATAATGCCTCTGCTGTGTTAAACTCATCCACAGCTTGAAATACGAAGTTCAGTTCGGTGCTGGTTTCACTTACATGACCATATCTTTACTATATCCACTAATAGCACAGTGCAGTGCTGTGATTATTCAGGTTGTTTCCGTATGGGCAGCATGAAAAAAACAGTTACCATTTGAAAGGAGGTAGCAGCCTCTGAATTTAAACTTGGTATCTTCCAGCTGTTGGTGCCTTTCTGGAGCATGCGCATATACTTTCGTGTGATGTGCTCTCTAATGGTAATTCCTTCCTGCTAGTTTATTTTCCATTCTCTGCTGCCTTTTCCCCCCTACTGCTTCCTGTCATACCTCCACTCCTTATTGATGACCAAGGAGTTTTAGCTTTGTATTTTATTTTTTCATGTGTTTACATAGGCAGGTTTATGTGTTTTTAATTTTGCACATCTGTTAAAGTATATTGGCAAATATACTTTTCCTACCCGCAGTTTTTTTCATTGTTTGACTTATAGCACATAGTTTCGAGTGGATCAAAGGTTTTGAAAATCATCCTATTTGGAGATAACTTAAGGGCCAGTGAGATGACTCAGCAGATGGTATTGTGGCCAAGCCTAATGACCCAAGTTTGATCCCCAGAGCCCATATGGTAGAAGAGAACTGATTTCCATAGTTGTCCTCTGACCTTCATGCTCATGCTCACATATGCACAAAAATAAATTAGTAATTTTATAATGATAATTTAAATATCCGCCTCTATATTTCATCCCTGCTTTGGTTTTATACACACACATACACACACTTATATATTTGAGTTTTGATTGTTTATACTTGAGTTTCATTTAATATGATAAAGGTTTGTAAGTTAGTAATACTGATTTTTTAAAAGTTATAAAATATTGCAGCTGGGCAGTAGTGATGCACGCCTTTAATCCCAGCACTTGGGAGGCAGAGGCAGGCGGATCTCTGTGAGTTCGAGACCAGCCTGGTCTACAAGAGCGAGTTCCAGGACAGTCTCTAAAGCCACAGAGAAACCCTGTCTCGAAAAACCAAAAAAAAAAAAAAAAAATACTGCAAATGGCATTGAAACAGTGAACACTATTCATATAGAATATAAGAAGAATTAAGTTATTATGAACATTTTAAAAATGAGTTGTACTGATTTGGTACTATTTTTAAAAAATTAAAAACATTTGTAATGCTTTTCATTATTCGAAGAATATTACAATGTGGTTCTATTTAAGTCAGATTGCAACGTTTAATTAAGGTTAAGTGTGTTTTGACATTCACATTATTTTGAAGGCAGAGCTGGAAAGCCTTGCACTTATATTAGTCTCTGTGAATTAGATGTGTTGTACGACCTTAGAATTTGAATTGGTTTTTTAATCAACTGACTTACCAGATTTAATTTTTATATGTATAAAATAATTGAAACAAGGACAAAATTTCTTTGTGTCAGTTTTATTGGAAAGTTTAATGATTGTTTTCAGTAATACTGTGAATATTAGCAGTAGCTTTGATAAAAGGATACCTGATGGGTAGATTTTTCACTGTTTCAACAGATCCTCTTAATTATATTAACACAATTGGAGAATGGTCTTAGGATTCTAACAGTTCTTTTGCCTTTATTCAGGATTGCTACATACTAATGATTTTCTTCAAGTTCTCTTTTCTCTCCCTTAGCCAGACCCACAACTCCTCTTTCTATAGGCACCATTGTTCCACCTCCAAGGCCTGCTTCCAGACCAAAGCTTACTTCAGGCAAACTGAGTGGGATTAATGAAATAGTATGTATTCACATTTTTTAAATTATATAACTATTTTTGGTTTGTTTGTTTTTGAGATAGGGTCTCAGTGTATAGTCCTGATGCCCTGGTACTCACCATGTAGGCGGGCTGCCCTCAAACTCACAAAGATTCACCTGCCTCTGCCACCACACCAGTCCCTAAAAATGGTATAATTGTTTTGACTCAAGATAGATATTTTTCTCTATGCCCCTGCTTAGTTAAATGCTTTTTTCTAAAGTCCTTAAAGAATAGGAAGTTTCTCCACTCATACTTTCCTCTCTTTCATACAGTCTGAAAATCATACTAGAAAAGCAACACACTGCCTAAGAGGACAGAGATTACCTTTTAAAAAGTTGGCATATTACTCAAAATAGGCAAGTTCGTGTAATTCTGCCTTAGTTTAATATAGAAATAATTAATTTAATAAGAAAGAAAATGTGGTATGTTTTAGACCTTATTGTTAGGAGATTCCCAGGGGACATCAGTCTATTCTAGCTTTATTTTTATACATAGGAGACAAGTCCAAAGCAGTTAGCTGACATAAAAGTTCAAAATAATAGGAAGCACTGGTTTTCAAAAGTCATCAGTAATGGCAGAAACATCTGTGGTCTCTACTCGGTGAGTTCCAAGCCAACTTTTGTGCCTCACTGTTCTCTCTTTTGTTTCATCTTTCACACTCCTCACTATTTAGTCACCGTAGTTACATTTCTGAAAGCCATGCTTATTTTATTTTTTTTCCCTTCTTGGGTATTTTAGCTGAATGTAGAAGATACTTTATAAAGTTGTCTCAGTAGCCTGCATCACATCCCAGCCACCCCTTTCCTATCTTTTCAGCCACTCAAAACTTTCAGGTGTTCTCCAAACACTATATGCTGTGTTTTTTCTTTTGTGTTCTTCTAAGGTAAGATTGAACTTTGAGCCTCATCATGACATAAATACCTTCACACTGCCATTGAGCTGGTTCATGCTATTTGATACATCCATATCTTCTTATTGTATTTCTTTGTTTGAAGTGAGTTTTCTCTGAGGAAAAAATGGCCTTTTTCTTTAAGACCTAGCTCTCCATCAGCTGCCTGGTGGTCATTCTTCCAGCAGATTGTAGTAGTCTCTGCTTGCTGCCATACACTTGGCTTAGATTTCTGTTAATGACTGTGCATATCACACTGTGTAGACTTAGTATCTGTTCCCTCTACTGGATTATGTATTAGCCTTTCGTGTTCACAGTGAATAAAGCCCAGTACATAGATTGGAAATGTACTTTGAATGGAGGGCCACTTTAAAATGGCAGCCTCTTTTCATTTCTTGTCCCCGTGTACTGACTTACCGAAAATGAGAGAAGACTAGATATAAGCTGCCACGGAGATAGCTATTATTTAAATAATATAAGAATCACTAAGTTTGTCTGTCTGTCTGTCTGTCTATCTACTCATTCATTCATTCATTTTTTTTTTTTTGAGACAGGGATTCTCTGTGTAGTACTAGCTGTCCTTGAAACTCACTCTGTAGACTAGGTTGGTCTTGAACTCACGGAGATCCACCTGCCTCCAACTCCCAAGTGCTGGGATTAAAGTTCTTGACTAGAATACTAAGTCTTAACTTTATTTTTAATTATAAAACTTGGTTTGTTTGTTTTTTTTTTTAACCTCTAAACATGTTGGAAAATTTAGAAAACACAGAAAAATTTGGATCCCATGTATTACCATAGATAACTGTGCTAACAATTTAATATATATCCTTTCATTGTTTTCCTAATGCATAAATATTTGACCAGAGACGGTAGATTAACAGTTATATTAATGACAGGCATATTAGCTCTTCAGTAAGACAAGTTTTAGTAAGATGCCCAGGGAAGATGAAAATAACAATTGGTTTTGTAAGATTTAAATGACTTTAACATATATAAAATTGTAAGGATGTTATATACAGGTGATTCATGGCTCAAAAAGTTGTTATGAAGCATATATTTTAATTTTATTTTACATATTTGTATTGATTTTACTTTAAAGTATTTTGGAAATGTCTTTATTGTGAATTCTTTATAGTTTTAAGCTTCTTTAAAAGTAGTAGAATCCTTTGTCAAGTAATTAAAATCATTAAAAGTGAGTTCATAGGGGCTGGAGAGATGGCTCAGTGGTTAAGAGCATTGCCTGCTCTTCCAGAGGTCCTGAGTTCAATTCCCGGCAACCACATGGTGGCTCACAACCATCTGTAATGAGATCTGGTGCCCTCTTCTGGCCTGCAGACATATACACAGACAGAATATTGTATACATAATAAACAAATAAATAAATAAGTGAATTCATAATTGAATACTTCCATCAACTTTCTTCCTTGAGATCCTTCTAGAAACTACTTTAGGGACTTCAGGAAGCAACATGTCAAGTAACTATAGAGTATTTCATTGTTTAAGTCTGCATTGTAGAATTAAAATCCTAAACATTGTAGAAATTTGATAATTCTAAGTTCTTGCTAATATAGTAACTTAGTATAGCTATATTTTGTAGACATTTCAGTATTTCCTTATTAAGTGATTTTTACAATGAAATTCTTGAACTAAATGGTATACACATTTATTTTAGACCAGTGGTTCTTAGCCTTCCTAATGCTGCAACTCTTCAATGCAATTCCTCATGTTGTTGTGCTCCCCAGCCATAAAATTATTTTCGTTCTACTTCATAACTGAAATTTTGCTATTGTTATGAATCTTAATATAAATATCTGATATGTGACCTTTATGAAAGGATCATTCAGTCCCCAAAAGGATCTTGACTTCTTTAGACTTTTGAGGATGGTTGTCTCATTGACCACTTTGGAATGGGGCCCTCTCTGTCTTTCCCAAGGAAACCCTCATTGTCTTATAGTAGTTACTTCAGATGGTGTCTCAGACCAGCAGCATTAGTACAGCCTGGGAACTCAGTAGAAATGATCTATGTCTGTACCCAGATAAATCAGGAATTCAGAGAGTGGTCAGTCAGTTTGAGTATAGAGAAGTCTTCCATTAGTGTACACTAATATTTAACAGCCATTGTTTTAGAGCAATTCCACCTAAGAGAAATATGTACAGCAACATACAAACTTTTAAATTTTCTGGTAGTAAAAGCACAGAAATCCATCTTACCTTTTACTTAGTATTGTAAAACATTTTTAATATACATAATAAAAGTTTTTGAGATTTTTGCATTTTTTAACATGTACATTGTATTTTCAAAGTTGGCTTTTATACTTACAAACAACACATCTCAGTTTGCACTAGCTGAATACCAAATTCTGTCAGTGACTGTGTTGGATAGTTGAATAGCAAGAGAAAATCACCTAGTTAAAAAAAAACAAAACATTTTTTCCTTTCCCATTAAAAATTGTAAAATGCACTGAAAAAATTCAGCTACATTATAGTAGCCATAAGACCATCTTGCCTCTGGAGACATTTCCCCAAAGTAGTTGAACTTTGAATTATAAACTGTTTCCAAGTTTATAATTTTGGAACAGTATCTGTACCTCTTTTCTGTATAAATGCACAGTTGCCTGCTGTATTTTTTTCAACCTATTAACTGTAGTGATTGATGAGTCATTAGAAAGCTGTGCTCAGACAGGGTTACACAGAGAAAGCCTGTCTTGAAAAACCAAAAAAAGAAAAGGAAAAAAAAGAAAAAGCAAGCTCTACTCAAGGAAAAAAGATGCTTAAAAGTAATTACTAGTAGGGGGTGGTTACAGATGGTAAAGTACTTCATATAGTGAAGTCTTATTTTTATGCCTGTAAGTTTTTGTTAATATAATGAAGATTTGATTAGTATGTAAATACTCACATGGTTTTATGTTTGTTTTTGATGTCTTATAGGTGAGCATAGTATCTTTTTGTTGTTGCCTCTATAAGCAGGGAATGACTATTTTAATTAAGCTAAATGTGTTTTTAAAAACATAGTACACTGTAGGAAGTATTGCTAGTGTACTATTGGAACAATCAATTTGGAAAGAAAAAGTCCACTTACCAATGTAAAAGATAAAGGAACTGGAGATATATTTTCCCTGTTTGATTTTTATATGTTACTTTCTAGTTGACTACTTTTAAACAAGTAAACAACAAAATTAAGATTTTTCTCAAACCTTTGTTTGCTGTAGGTTTCTTAATACGGAGGTATTGTAAAAATTACAAAAGAAAATGTTAACAGATTGTAAATATAGAAAGGGACAAGCAGCTGGGCGGTCGTGGCGTATGCCTTTAATCCCAGCACTCGGGAGGCAGAGGCAGGCGGATCTCTGTGAGTTCGAGACCAGCCTGGTCTACAAGAGCTAGTTCCAGGACAGGCTCCAAAAGCTACAGAGAAACCCTGTCTCGAAGAAGGAAAAAAAAAAAAGAGGAAAGAAAGGGACAAGCAATATTTACAGAGGAAAATATTGGCAACAAATAATATTAAGCATTATAAAAGTTCAAATAATAATAATAATAATAATACCTTTCAAAAACATTCATAAAAATACAATGGCCAGACTCAGTAGTTAAGAATGCTTGCTGCTCTTGCAGGGGCACAAGAATTGGGTTCCTACCACCTACTTCAGGCAGCTCACAACCATCTGTAACTCCAGCCCAGAGGATCAATACCCTTATTAGGCTTCCACATACCAATTTCCTATAAACACAGTAAACAGTAAAACTTAGAAGACAAACAAACATGAAAATATGCCTTTCTAAATTTGTATTAACTAGAACATTTATAATTTGTGTTTTCCCTACTCTGTGACTCGTCTGTTGATGTCAGGGCACAGAGAACTAATACCATATTTATAGAAATTATCGTATACATAATTTTTGGAAGGCTGGTCGATAGTAGATATGAAAAACTTTCATTTCAGTTCTGAGTACCATAGTAAGTCTAATTTTGGAAATACAGAGAATATTATATGCCCAAAGCCTTGAAAGCATTGCTTTAAAATAGCCTTATCAGGTGTCAGTATATTATTGAAAGTGATTTGACATAATATCTAATACATAGGTAAAAGAAATTCATGGTAAAGTTATTTGGTTTGTTGTGACTTAAAAAATTTCTCTGACAAAGAAAATCTTGCTTTAGCATTTTGATAAATAACTGTTTGTTTTTAAGCCCAGGCCATTCAGCCCACCTGTAATTTCCAACACCAGCCCACCCCCTACCGCTCCCTTAGCCCGGGCAGAGAGTTCTTCTTCTATCTCTTCATCTGCGTCACTGAGTGCTGCCAATACTCCAACAGTAGGTAAGTGGCTGTTGTTGGTTATGACAGTCGGCATACAAAGGGTACATTTACACACACATACTTTTTTTTCTCTTCTCCTCTAGTGGGAAGTAAAGAATTTAAAATTGGAAATTTTGTTTTTCTGGACATATACTTGAAAAACTGACCACATTTTCTCTTCTATTTTAGTCCTTATTTTCTGAGGAGGAGTATTTTAACTGTTGCTGAAACTATTGAGAATTGGTCAGTTTGTAGACTGTTGGTCAGAATAAATTGTTAAGGGAATATTGTGCAATGCAGTCAATTCTACTTTGAACTGATATTTTCATTCTTTAAAAAAGTTTGTGTTTTGGGGGCAGGAGAGGTAGTTTTCTACTTAGAGTGCCTAACTGCTCTAGTAGAGAAATGAGGCTTCCATCTACATGCCAGTTCACAACTGCCTGTGACTCCATTTCTGGAGGATCCTGACAGAGTCAGATTAATTTATCAATGTTGTACATATACATACACATACACTGAATAAAATAATTAAATTTTTTTTTTAAAGAAAAGAAAGTTTGTGTTTGAAACATTCAGTGAAAGTGTTGGGTGCTTATGGTGATCTATTTATTTCTAAAGGAATATATTACAAATATTAAGAATAATTATTAGACTGAAATTATTTATATAACCTAAACCTTTGTAAACAAAAGCAATGTTTTACTGCAACTGTAGTTAATTCAAGAATTTTTTAGCGTGTTTCCTTGATCAGGATTATATATGTTCTCATCTCTCCCCCCCTTTTTAAAAGATTTATGTATTATGAATACAGTGTTCTGCCTACATGTTATGCCTGCATGCCTGAAGAGGGCACAAGATCTCATTATGCATGGTTGTGAGCCATCATGTAGTTTCTAGGAATTGAACTCATGACCTCTGGCAGAGAAACCAGTGCTCTTAACCTCAGAGCCATCTCTCCAGCCTTTTCTTTCTCTTTAATTTTTTTAAAATTATTTTTCTAATTCATATTACTGTGAAGAACAAACATAACCCCAGCTATTTCAGGTGTATCTATTTCTATCACAGTTAATGCCGGTCCTTTTGCTGCTGCTGGTATTGGTTCTACAACATCT
Source organism: Dicrostonyx torquatus (assembly GCA_028555095.1). Taxonomy (NCBI): domain Eukaryota; kingdom Metazoa; phylum Chordata; class Mammalia; order Rodentia; family Cricetidae; genus Dicrostonyx; species Dicrostonyx torquatus. Next base: position 6,018,369 of record JAQHUG010000088.1, on the reverse strand, counting down.
ATGCCATCTGGGTACTAAGAGAAATGTAGGCATTTAAAGTCAGACACTCCAGGAGTGGGGACCAAACTTTTACATGCTTTTCAGGTGATTGTGATACATGCTGTTTGTGAGAGACACCTGTAATTAAGCTGTTTTAATTAAATTCATTTTAATTTGTCCTAGCTTACATAAGAAATGCATCTTGTCTGTTTGACGATTATAAAAATAGTGTAAGTAGTATAGGCTAGAAGAAAATGTAAATGGTTTGATTTCCAAATGTTCAAGTCTGACACTACCATCTTATTTCACACTGCATTTTACATAGCATTTTTGTGTTTCAAATTTATGTATTGAGGATAACTAATAATTATTTTCTTTTAATGAACAACCTTATTTTTGTTTGTGTGTGTGGTTTTCTTAATTTTACTTCCACAAAATCTATATTTTACTCCTAAGAATAGATTGGCCCTACTGGAAATTCATCGTGTAGCTTGAATTAACCAAAATAAACTTTTGGTTTTTTTGTTGCCTATGGGGATATCCAGCTCTTTGATATCTACACAATACTGTGATCTATAAATGTGTTTGGCTGCATTTGTATTTGTCCTTGGATGCATGCAGTCCGTTTGATGTGCCTGTTTCAGAAGGTTTTCTTTTGTGATGACAATGCTAAGTTGATTTTGATTGAGCTGGTATGTATTTGTTTATTGTTTTAGTTCCTAATGTTGGCAACAGGAGATCCAGTGGCAGGTGGCAAAGATGATGCAGGCAAAGCAGATGGATACTGAGTTTTTAACTTCAGTTCACCTAAACAGTTCTTTCTTTGTTAGGATTACTAAACTTTTAGATTTGAGGTTGTTGTTTTGAAATTTCTTCTTTCTTGAAAATGTTTTTTTTTCTTGCAATGTTTTATCTTATTTAAATGTGATAGAAGACCATAATTTGATTGGGACACTCTCTGAAATTGAAAAGCACAGTGAGACACATCCAGGTATTGTATCAGAAGCAAGTATTCATGTAACTAATGCTCCTAAAGCTGTCTAAAATGTTTCACTTATTTTTTTCTTTCCAGCAATGTGTGGTGTGTCACCAGTCAAAAATAACCCTAATATTAACTATCTCAGTTTTGTGCTAATAATTATGTCCAGTCACTGTACGAGACCAGATCCCTAGTTAGAAAAATGCATACTGTTTTTTACATTTTCTTCCATTTTGCCTAAGCATTAAAAAAAACAATAGATTGGAACTCTCAAGGTGTCAAAATAGAGTGATTAGAAAAGAAACAAAACATGTCAGCTTTAAAAATGTTATAAAAAAGGCTGGAGACTTGGCTCAGTGGTTTAGAGCACTGGCTGCTCTTGCTTTCAGTTCCCAGCACCAACTTGGTGACTGACAACTAAACAGGCATACATGCAGGCAAAACACCCATACATATAAATTAAAAAAATAAATCTTAAAAAAATTATAATACTTATACTGTGAGAGCAAAGGCCACATAGGTACCATGTTGAAAGAAATTAAATATGAATGTCCTGTGTTGAAGGTACTCTGTATCCTGTTTATCCTAGATACTCAGACTCTTTGTTTTTAGAACTTAAAGCTATCTAAATATGTAGCAGTTAAACCAAAATTGGAAATGAAAATATTATTAAGAGTGTGAGTTGTTTTCACTTCTAAAATGTTTAAATAAAAATACAGAATAAATGTATTATTTTAGACAAGTAAATATTTCCTTTATAAGTTTACCTTGGATGCTCAGACTTTGTATTTTCAGACCTTAAAGCTATCTAAATATGTAGCAGTTAAACCAAATTGGAAATGAAAATATACTTGTTAAGGGTATAAATGGTTTTCACTTTGAAAAAAAAGCTTAGATAAAGATAAGCTTATTGTTGTAGACAGATAAATATTTCCTTTATAAGTTCATTATTTTGAAGTCTATATGTGCAGTATGGTTTTGAAAAGAAAATTAGATAACACAAATGTGAATGTACCAAATGGTAAGGTAGTTTTGAGTCAGCCTTCTAACTCTTTGCTTGCCAGTATTTCATAAGAAGTGTGACAGTTTATGGGGAAATTAGTTCAAGAATTCTAATCACATGAACAAATTGGAAAATTGAAATGATTAACTGACTTGGTAATTTTTTTAGTTTATTATTGTGGAACAAATATGGGGCTTTGTAGCTGTTTATCAATTGCTCTGTCATTGAGTACCCCTATTTTTATTTTGTGTACATTGGTGTTTTACCATGGGTGTCATCAGATCCTCTGGAACTGGAGTTGCAGACAGTTGTGAGCTGCCATGCAGATGCTAGGACTTGAACCCAGATCCTCTGGAAGAGCAGTCAGAGCTCCTAACCTCCGAGCCATCCCTCCAGCCCTGGGGCTTAGTTTTTACAACCTTCAATGATAGAAAGTAATCCATGGATGCTCAAGTCCCTTATATAAAATGACATTGTGTTTTTATGTAGCCTGTACACATCCTCCTGTCTACTTTAAAACATTTTGAGATTACTTACAATGTGTAATACAAGATAAACACTATATAGGTAGTTGTAATACTGTTCTGTTTAGGGATTGAATACAAGAAAAAAAGTGTTTCCTCACATATACGATCTGCTGAACCTACAAATGTAGAATCTCCAGGTTCAGGGGACCAGATGTGTAATTCATTGAACTAGGATATAGCTCACTAGTAGAACCCTTGTTTCTTATGCTTGAGTTCTTGAGTTTGATCCTCATTATTTCAAAACAAACAAATCCCAAAAAAACCCATAATTGCACATGTTGGTGAGGATTTGATGAAAATCGAGAACCTTTGTGCAATATTGGTTAGGACTGTAAAATTTATAGCTGCTGTGGAGAGTGGCATAGCAGCTGGTCAGAAAATTGACAATAAAATTAACTGTGTGATCTAGCAATTTGACTTCTAGGCACATATCGAAAGAAATGGAAAGCAGGATCTCAAGAGAGGCGGTTTTATTCCCAGGTGTAACAGTACCAGTTACAGCAGTGTTACAGTAGCAAGAAGGTGAAAGATTAAAATGTGCATGTCATGGAAGATTGTTTAGTCTTAGGAAGAGAATTCTGACATACTGCAGCATAAATAAGCATTCAGTACATTGTGATATCAAGTATTATTTGATCCTACCTTGTAGCACGAACTCTAATTGGTTTTAGTAATAAAAACGTGGAGACAGATATTAGGGGGTGAAAGCTGAGAGATCAGAGAAGTAGTGCAACCAGCCATTCGAGAGACTTTGTACATCTACAAATTCTCAGACCAAAAGGGTGACCCTGTCCTTGAACTTGCGTCCTCTAACCACATCTGAGCTCCTGTCTTCTTCCTTATATTCCTCTCTCTGCCCAGCCATATTCTTTCTTGTCTCCAACTCCCTAGTGCTGGAATTAAAGGTATGAGCCACCACCCCCTGGCCCATATGCCTGACTAGTATGGCTAGCTCTGCACTCTGATCTTTAGGCAAGCTTTGTTAAAACACAAAGAATCGCTTTATTTCCCTTTTTGTCTAAAATAAAAAGGTTATAATTAATATAAGAAAAACTATATACAATAAGTACAATAACTATATATAATATATACAGGCAATAAATACACCAACAGTGTGTAGTTCATTTGCATTTGACAAATTCAGAGAAAATACTCCATTATCCTATCTTGGTGAGTCCATAGTGTTGTACCTAATTTACTTTCTATTCTGATTTGCACTACCAACTCAAAATTACCTTTTTATGTCTCTTGACCTTATATACTTTATATTTCTTTTGTGAATTTTTAAAATTTTTTGAAGATTTATTTATTATGTATACAGTGCTCTGTCTGCATGTGTGCTTGCACACAAAAAGAGGGCACCAGATCTCATTACAGATGGTTGTGAGCCACCATGTGGTTGCTGGGAATTGAACTCAGGACCTCTGGGAGAGCAGCCAGTACTCCAAACTGCTGGGCTATCTCTCCAGACCGTGATTTTTTTTTTTTAATCTGAGTTTGGTAAACAAGGAAAATCATAATTATCTAGTCTTCAACTTCCTCAGAGAACTGAGAAGGAAATAATAAGTGAGTAAGCACGAAGTGCAAGCAGATGACTTCTAAAAATGTTAGAAATGACAGAAACAGCTGGTGTCTGGACAGTCACCCAAGATTCCCCTCCAACGTTGGGTAGCCATCTTTGGCCTAAAGGCTTAGAATATTTAACAGACTTTTCTATGAAGCAGGAATTTTGGATGATTGCCCTACCTTGTCTTGACAAGGTTTGTAGTCACTCTCTTTTGTGTCCTGCTTGTCCAATTAGGACAGCATGCTGTCAGCAGTCAAGGCAAGGGCATTTTCTTGCTCAGTGGCTTACTTTTGCCACAAAGAAAGTAAACTCCATGTGGAGTTTCTTCAATGCCCATCATCTTCTCTGAAGTAGATTGGTGCTTCCAGGAGCAGGCATGTCTCATTGTCATTAAAAAAAAAAAAAAACAAACCTATGTTATTAAAACATCTTAAATGCCTATGTTGTAGATCTGAAGTATTTTAAGATGAAAACCTAGGTTGGCAGCAGTTGGAATGTTTCATTGGAGAGAGTTGGACATTATTTCCTATTTTGACCCATAAACCTTCTCACTAATATTCTCTGGAATTTATCATTCAACACTTGAGCTGAGGGTTTTGTTTTTTTCTTTGGTTACAACAGAAACATTTTTCTGTATGAACATATAATTATTATGGTTCAGATACATAAGAATTGATGAAGGCAAATAATCTTTATACTTTTTACATGATTGCTGTGTGTGTATTGTTTTAAATTTAATAAAATTAGGGACAGTGAGCAACAAAACAAAACACCAACAACAACAAATTAAAAAGCCTATGCTATTAGAACATCTTAAATACCATATTCTATAGATCCCTGAAGTGTTTGAAGACAGTGTGTCTATTTAAAATATATCTCTTCGACCTTGTAACATACTAATGTGACTACCAAGTTTGATTGTAATAGGTGATTACTAACCTACATATTCTCCTAAACAGTTGGTAATAATATTCAAGGGCTAGAAATTTGTATTATATTGTTAAATGAGCTGTATAGGCACAGTACCTTGAATAAGATTAGAAAGGTATGTACAGTATGTTCTAACAAAATCAATATCGTTTGTATCATTATACAAAAGTCCAATCTAGTGTAAAATATTTAAAGATATTAGTTGCTTTTTAAAAGTAGGTTCAGTAATCTACCTTTTTGTCTTAGCAGTATCCTCCCTTTTTTCAGAGTAGATTCAATAATCTACCTTTTTATCCTATCATATCTATACCCCCTTCTATTAAAAACAAGAACTCTTGAGTCTAATCTCTGTTGTATAGCTTCTTTCCTGACCATTACCAGTAACAACTTGTAACCAATTCCAATGACAAATATGCATAACTCATTGAACAACCAAAAACCACCCACCCACCTCTTGGAAATGTGTTCATTATATTCTTAAATTTACCTTCTGCTGTCTTGGAGGCAATGGCATCATTAGGGAACCCTGAAAAGAAAAATTTGGGTTAATTGTCAAGTCTTGGAAGACATAGCTGTATATAGTTGTCCAGTTTCTGCGTAATGGGAAAGTGCAGGGTTTGTCTCAAGTCCTGGCTAGAGTATGTGAGGCTGGATCATTTTAGCTTGAAATTGTTGAGCAGTTTGTAGTCCAAAGCCAATCTTTAGGTGGGTTCATTCAGTTCAGTGGTGTTATCATTGGAAGAATTGTCGTTTTGGGCCCGCATCCTCCCTTTAGAGACTTCAGAAGGTTACTGTTAGGTGCACTCATGGTTCACTGCAGAAAACTGATAGAGATTCAATCCCGAAACCATGTACAGGAAGGTAGACAAAACCT
>JAQHUG010000088.1:5973072-5997906 GCA_028555095.1 Dicrostonyx torquatus | reverse complement strand
AGAGAGAGAGAGAGAGATTAGCTGAAGAAACCCAAATAAGAGATGATGGTGACTTGAATAAGTATATTATTAGCAGGGAAGGTGTTGTTGTTGATATTCTAAATATATTTGAAAGCAGTTATCAAGATTTGTTGAGAGAATAGAATGCCAAGTTAGAGGTACTTGTTAAGTGTTGTTAATTTAGACAAGTTGGTAGCTGTGTACGTGATTCTGAAGCTCACTGAGTAAGTGTAGACTTGAGATAAAATATTTGGTGTCCTTGGTTTGTATGTAATATATGAAGTTGGGCTTTTAAGAAGTAGACAGAAGAAAAGATCAGAGAACCAAGTCCTGATTCTGTGTTGAAAACATGAAGACCAGAATGACCGAGCATAGGAACTGGATGGAGATCAGAAGCAGCAAGAGAAGGAAGGATAGAACCAGTTGAGCAGTGTCTAGAAACTAAAAGTTGTTTCATGAAGGAAGGTATGAAGAATTCCTTATGCTGCCATTGACACTGACAGTATAAAAGTCACTAGTGACCTTCAACCATGTCATTGTAGTGACATGGTGAAGATGTCAGGCTGCCTGGAGTGCAGGAGCAGTTTATGCACTTAGGCAACTGTTTGAGAAAACAAATATAGATAATGCTTTGGATGTTTTACTGAGGGGAAACTGAGAAATGGAATAGTGGCAAGGACAAAGGAATTTTAGTTTTAATATGTTGACTTAAAGATGATAGAGCTGTGTGTGGTAACCCACACCTGTAATTTTACTTGGAAAGGGGAGGCAAGAGGATCAAGAGTTAAGGGTCATCCTCAGTTACTTAGTGAGTTCAAGGCCATCTTCATCTTTGTGAGAGCCTGTCTCAATTTTTTTTCTTTTTCTTTTTTTTTAAATGCTAGGAACCAGGGAGATGACTTAACTTGGTAAAGTGTCTGCATCACAAGCATGAGCACTGAGAACTGAAATTCAGATCTCCAACATTCACATAAAAGCTGGGTGTGGAAGTTGGGAGGGAGTAGTGGATCTGACAGGAATTGGGAGGAAGAGTAAAGGGTGAATATGATCAAATACATTGTATATGTCTATGAGATTTTCAAAAGAGTAGTAAAAATACTACATTAAAGTGAAAGGCCGGGTATGGCAGCACACATGAGTTCCAGATTTAGTGAGAAAGGTCTTAAAAAATCAGGTGGTGAGCAATCAAGGAAGAAATCTGTTAGCAACTTCTGGCCTCCACGCCAACCTGCCCATGCCAACAAGTCTTCCATTGAAACAGGAACGGCACATGATTTTCATGCACCGTTTTCAGTAGTGAAAAGAGAAAATTCTTTTCTGATTTTACTTCTTCATTAAAAATAACATAATCACCTAGGTGTAGGGTGAAGAAATACCCTACACTGTAAGTGGAGAAACAGAAGCTATGAGAAGACAGAGGAGCGAGTGACTAGACTAAATAGAATGGCCAGCCAGGCCATGCTAAGGGAGCAGATGGGAGGCTTGGCCATGTGGTTTGGTTTTCTCTAGTCACATTCAGCTGTACGTTTGTGGGAGGGAACTAGATTTAGTCAAGTCTTCTTGTTCAGCTAATCAGCAAAAGCATAAAGGAGGACTTAGGCAAAGGAGCATGTCTAATGAGGAACCTGGAAAATCAAAGATAAGGGATATAAGGATATGAAGTTTGGAAGGGAGGTAGGATGGTGAGGAATTAAGTAGTGCTACTAGATGGAATGACTCAGAAAAATGGGAGTCTTTAGTGTCGATAAGTGCTGATTGTGCAACAGGTTGTTGAGGACCATGTCTGAGGACAGCTAAAGGACAGAGCTCCTGGAAGAGAGAGGTTGAAGAACTGTGTGACCAAGGATAGTAAAAAGACCATCTGGATGGATATTGAGCTTAATAATAATTATACTAGAAATAGTGGTGCAGAGATAAGATTAGTGGTGAGTCAGGAACTCAGGATTTCAGGAAAAGAAAAGGGACCACTGAAGATGATCTGAAGAGGATACAGTGTGAATCAAGTTTCAGAGGAAGAAGCAATGAAGAGCAGCCATTACCAATCCCAGGGGTTCAGAGGTCTTAAGAGGAGAAAGTAACTGTAACTGGTTATTGATGCTATTATTAGGGAAGCACTGCCCTAATAATACTGGTCTTTGAAAGATGGCTACCACACACAATAACTGCTTATGTTATGCAGGAGTACGCCATTACAGTTTTCTATGTTTAATCTGTGATTATAAGAAAGGATAATAAATACATGTATGTATGAACAGATGCACAGCTGTATGTATATGCATACATACATATATACATACACTTTTTAAAACCAAGCATACTTTTGAGAAGAGATTATTTAAGCACTTGTCCATGTCCTCCAATGTCAGGTGTATTGTGAAGATCACTGGAGATGTGACAATATCATTTCCAAGTGGAATTATTAAAGTCTTCACAAGCAACCCCTCTCCGGCTGTGCTGTGCTTTAGAGTGAAAAACATCAGCAGACTCGAGCAGATTCTTCCAAATTCACAGCTTGTGTTCAGGTTTGTGTTGTGCTTTGTTTTTAAGATTAAGATTGAAGTTTCTTTTAAAGAAATGTTTCTTTATGAAATAATGTTGATTGAAGACAATGCCAAAATTATTTAGTGCAGTTAAGCAGCTTTGTGCCATCCTTTTGCTTTGTTTTGATGCTAGTGCTAGTTACTTTTCCCTTTCACTGTTCCATTCTTCATCTTCTAATCTTGGTTTTCCCTCATCCCACATTTTGATTGATTTCTAATAGTCTTTCCCAGGTCACCAACTGACTAAATAAAGGAAGGAAAAAGATAAGACAAATGAAATAACAAAAATGTTTCTTATACATATAGTGATCCATCACAGTGTGATTCGAACACAAAAGATTTTTGGATGAACATGCAAGCTGTTACTATCTACCTCAAGAAGCTATCAGAGCAAAATCCAGCTGCTTCTTACTATAACGTAGATGTACTAAAGTATCAGGTGAGTGTCATATCACTGTGAAAACCTTAAATTTACAGATAAACAAATGGAATTTGGCAGAACACTAAGTGAGTAAATATGTAGCCAAATGAGGTCCTTTCCAAGAATGCAAGATTATTTTGGAATTTGAAAATCTTTTAGTAAGTTCATGACTATTTCAGCCAAAATGATAAAGTGTTTACTATCTGTTTTTTACTCAACTACTGAGTAAATATGAATATCAATATAAATATGAAATGAATTTATGTTTAACCAGAGATCTCTGATACAGCCATTCATCATAAAGAAATGCCAAATCAGTCAATTAAAGTTTGATATGGCAGACACTCACTGTTGTTTATATTAATAGCACAGAATTTAAATGTTTCTCTGGATTTGTTAGTATTGTTACATGAGAAAATAAAATAAGAAGTAATAGACAGGAAGTGGTGGCACATGCTTTTAATCTCAGCATTCAGGAGGCAGAGACAGGCAGATCTCTGATTTCGAGGCCACTATGGTCTACAGAGCAAGTTCCAGTACAGCTAAGGCTACACAGAAAAACTTTGCCTTGAAAAAAAAATTCTTTTAATATAAAACTCTAAGTCTACATTGTATCAAAAACTCAATAATAAATGAAACCATAAAGTGGCTAAAATATATACAAAGATGTATGTATGCATAACATATACTTGGTGTATCATTTTAATATTGAGCTATGAAAGCCATTTCTAAGTATGTTTTAAAACCTGGAAGAGGGGCTGATGGAGTGGCTCCTTAATTAAAAGTGCTTTTTGTGCAATCCTCATCACCTGAATTTGATCCTGATGATTCAAGTTCAATCTCTAAATTCACATAAATGTGGAATGGGAGAACTGACTCCACAGCACAACTCTAACCTTCGTATACGTGTGTGTGTGCATGTGCGTGCTCATATACGTATGCATATGCACACACATAAAATAATAGATTTAAAACCCAGGAGGTATGTCAGAAGAGCTAACTGACACAAGAACAGGTAAATGAGTATGTATGTAAAGTGCTGGAATGCATAAGACAGACTAAAGCGATTACTCCAAGAACCTTTATGAGTACAAGGTGGATAACTCTTGGATGTTGTGGTTAAGGCAGTAATGGTTGCTCCATCCAGTATTAAAAGGGATGTGACCACTTATTCCTGAATGTAAATTAATAGAACCTTTTAGAAGGAAGTTGTAGTAAATTAATTAGTTTAATTCAAAGTTCTTTATGAAATAATTACTCAGAAGTTTCATGACAGGCAAAGAAAAGGAACAAAGTCATTTACTGCAGTATTGTTTCCGGGGTACCTGAGTATACAGCAGCAGAGGAATGCACTACTTCACCAGTATGTTATAAAAACCATGGTTCATGTTCCTAAAGTCGGGGAGGATGTGTAGCATGTTGTTAACAGTGGGGAGTAAAAACACCAAGGGTGGGCTCGGCTACAGCTCAGTAGTTAGAGCAGTAACTTCTTAATCCTATTCGTGTTAAGCCTGGAGCTTAATCCTCAGCAACGCTCATGCATGCATGCATATGCTGGAGATAAATTCTCTAGTTTACATTTATGCTTGAATTTTTAATAGTGTAATGATATTAAAGATAACTTCTGTTTCTAAAAAAGACATTTATAATCAGTGATTGCTAATTCTTGGGAATAGGACAAGGAAATGGTAAACATGATCAGTAAATAATGTTAGAAAGTAAATACTATAGACGAAAGGAAATGGCTTCAAGGAGCTCTTTGAAAAAGGAGCTGAAGAGTCGGGAATTGTGCCATTCACAGTGTTTAAAGTGAATAAATGTTTTAAGTTAGAACTGTGTTTTAGGTTTTGGGAACCACATGGTGAATCTTCTTTTCTTACAGATATATATCTAATTTCTTAAAATTCATTTATAGCTAATGGGGAATCTTAGAGTCCTTCTCTGAAAGGCTTTAGACTTCATACAAATAAATTTTTAAAAATTGCCTAATTGAATGCTGATTTCTGGACACAGTGCCTAATCTATAAAGTCAGATTTTCTGCAATTGGATCCAAGGGAACTGCACCGTGGCAGTTTGCAGGTAGGCTGTCCCAGGTCCACGCACCAAGAGTGACCCTAGTGCTTTATTCTACCTAGCAACAGCCACTCTTCTTGCTGCTTAGTTGTGATTCTGCAGATTCTTAGGCACAAGTGTTTGTGTCATGAACATGCCTTGTTTATTCTTCAGGCAAAAACAGTTACTTGTTTGATTCTCTTTAAAGGTATCATCAAATGGCATTCAGTCCACTCCTCTAAATCTTGCGACATACTGGAAATGTAGTGCCAGCACCACTGATTTGAGAGTGGATTATAAGTACAACCCAGAAGCTATGGTCGCACCAAGTGTGCTTTCCAACATACAGGTGGTGGTACCAGTGGATGGAGGAGTCACAAATATGCAGTCCCTTCCCCCTGCAATATGGTAAACTGTTTTTGCATTCCAGTTGCATTTCTGTTTGTCTCCAACTGCAACATCTTAAAGCTAACAATAATTGGGTTAAGTGCTTGCCCATGCAAATCTGACGACCTTAGTTAAAAGGTTTCTGTGAACACATGTAAAGGAGCTCTTCTGACTCCTCCATGTGCCAGTGGCAAGCACATTTCTATACATATGTAGAATTTAAAGAACAATAATTATTATTTAATAAGGTTAAATGTACCACTTAGCCTATCTACAGGAATATCTGCTTAGTGTTCAGTAGTGCTGGTTACAACCATTGCTCTTTTAGTATTATAATACAGATTCTGACAACTCTTTATAGTTATCATTAAATTTAATGTTTGACTAAGATACTGAGCCACATATACACAGGTTTCTTTCCTCTGACCACTGGAAATGAAGGGGATCTTATAATTGGATAAACTTTTCATTCCTTAAGAAAGCTACAGCATTACATTTATGTATATAATATATTTTCACTAGGTAATGCCATTTAAAGCCCACACTGTAGTTTTTTTAATAAAAATACTTGAGGTACATTTATAATAAGTGTCCATTTATGTATTAGATATTATAAGAGACTGAACTTAAAGATACTTGTTCTTATTACAGGAATGCAGAACAAATGAAAGCCTTTTGGAAATTATCTGGAATTTCGGAGAAATCAGACAGTGGAGGTAAGGGTGTTCTCCTTCTCATTCTCTGTATTGTGCTATTCTGCTTCCCCTGGCCTTAGTTGTTTTCTATTATTGATGACTGTTACTACCTTTATTAATTATGTGTGTGAATGCACACAGGTATGGTCAGAGGACAGCTTTTATTAATCAGTTCTCTTCCTTCCACCTCTGGGTCCTGAGGATGAGACTCAGGTTTGATTTATGGTGGCAAGAGCCTTTACTTGTTAGTCATCTTGGTTATTTTTTGCTTGCTTGTTTTTAAAGCATATGCATTGAAATTTCATGGCTTCAGTTCTAGGACTGACCACTAGATGGAAGTTAATCCCATATGTAAGAATATACAAGCTGAGATTCAGAACACTTTTTACCCTTCCCTTAAATATGCTTTCTTTGAGGGAAATTTAACTGTTATAATTTTATAACTGCAGGATAAGTGTTTTTTGTGGTTGCATAAGAGAAATACCTAGTGGTAGAATTTATTAAAAAATAGAACTGTCCCTAGGTAGGTAACTCAGATAATTGCACATGATTGAGCTTATTCTGTTCATGGGGAGAACAGATGCTTTCTGTTAGAGCAGGTGCCCTGCTTTCCCTCCCCAGATGCATAGAGACCAGCCACAGCGGCATGAAGTTTGTCTGCTCAGTCTTTCTGTTCATTCCTGTCAGAGTAAGCCAGAGATCTTCAGTTCTGTGTGGCAGTTTTAAAGAGAGACAAGTTAATTGTCTCCTCCTACTGACTGAGTCTGTCTGTGTTCACCATATGGCTAGTTATCACTTCACTAACTCCTCTGATTTAGTGTCTTTAAAACTAGCTTACGGTTCCCCAGACGTGACTGGGGATACGCATTGTCTCTCTTAGTTAAAAGAGAACGTGTCTTCCTAGGTAGCCTGCATTAATTTTTCTTATTGAGTGAATGCTTTAGCTCTTCCAATTTTGTTCAACTTTTTGAACATTTTGAGCTTATCAGTGGTTTTTCTCCTCCTTTATTTCTATATATAAATCTAGATTGTCTACTCTTGTATATCTGCTGTGTGGGAGCAGATTTGTACTAGAGAGCCACACCTGAGGTAAGGTGGCTGGCCTCTAGTCCTTTTTCATTGTTTAGTACTCAGAGTTAGTATTTTTAGTTGGTAGCTAGCCTCACTATCAGTTTGTGAACCACACTGAAATTTCTAACTTAAAACTGGAAGTAAATCAGACATCCTATGTATTAGGCTTACAGCCAGTTAGCAAGGAAGAGAGAATATCTTGTTCCCTATTTAATAAAGCATATGATAATTGTAAATATAACAGAAAAGGAATTTATTCTCTCAAAAACAAGGTTCACATTTTGTATCACATAGTTAGTATTTTCCTTCTGTTATTCAGGTATGAAAATGTCTGCTCTATATGAGGAAATAGGAGAATTTTATGAATGTGATTTTGATGTGGTCAGTCAAACCAGATTCAAATGATGTAAAAGAGAAAATTGTTTTCTATTCTAACTCAGTACCAGAAAAAGAACAGGTAATAGTTGGAAAGCTTAAGGGTTGCTGGGTGACTGCTCCTCGTTGGTGCTGGTAGTGGAGCTTTCTTAGAGCTGAGGTGTTGAGCAAGAGTGGACAACCTTTCAGAACTGTGTGGACAATAGTTAAGAGTTAGGCAAAAGTTCTCCACTCTGGTATGCATCCTCTGGCATGATAGCATAAGACAGGCCAGTTACTACATCTTGTTCAATATTTCTCTGTAGTGTTAAACTTTGTATATGCAGGGGATTAAAATGTCTTCTTGGTGCTATTGAGCAAGGCTGTCTACTTCCCCTGACACAATGGTTTTCACCTTTCCTTTAATAGTTCCTCATGCAGTGGTAACCCCCTACCATAAAACTAAATTTGTTGCTACTTCATAACTGTAATTTTGCTATATGCTTGCTGATAGGCAAGATACCTGGTATGTGATCCTATGAAAGGGTCATTAACACCCAAAAGGGTCTTGACTCACAGGTTGAGAACCCCTGCCCTAGCCAGAAACCCAGGTTAAATTAGGTTAGAAATCCTCCTGGACTTCTCCTTTCTTTCCTTTTAAATATCGTGTTCTTTGCTTATGCTTTGGCTCTCCTACAGATCCCCTTTTCCCGTCACCTATAGCCCTAATACACCTTTATTGTCTTGCCATTGGTCTCCTTACTTTGCATCTTGCCCCTCCCTTCTCTTCTAGGACACTAATCTGAGATGTTCTTGCCTGTCTTATCTTGGGTGTTTCCTAGTGGTTATGTCATAAACTTCTTATTGGGGCCTGGGCCTTGCTGCGAGTTTCCTCTGCTGCTGTCCTCCCTTTGTGTCATGTTCTCCAGATACTGTGGTGTGGATTTGATTCTCTTAAGCAGGCTCTTAAGTCTGCTATTACAGGTCCTCTGTCTACATCCTAGTACCTGCCTAAAAGGCACACCATCATGCCCAACAGTGTTAGAACTTTCAGCAGAAATGCATGTGTTCAGAGCATTTATCAGATCATTAGTGTCACTGATGCCCTCATTCTGCTGCAGTCAGATGGGGACATGTGAATAAAGCTGAAAGAAAAGACTTACAAAATATCTAAGGGGTAATGTGATGTTGTGCTTTATAATTTGAAAAATAAGGGTGATGCAGCTAGCCAGTTAGCTCAGTTGTTTAGAGTATGATGCTAATAAGACGAGTGAAAAATAGCGAGATTGATACCTTCCTCCCAACAGTAATAGCTGACTTTTCCTCTTGTCTTGTTGGACTGCATGATCTGAGATTCAGCACTCACTTCTCTTTACTTTGTCTTGTCATCTCCCTGTCCCCCCCATTCCTTATGTCATGCCCCTGTGTTCCGTGTGTGCTGCCCTCATTCCTTACCTCATCCTTGTTATTTTAACACATGAATATCATAGGTATCTATCTAATCAGTATACATTTCTGAACATTACTGTTAATTAAGAGAAAATAATGATTGAAATTACTTCGTAGAAGTTCAGGCTCACTGAATAAGGTTTAATTTGAAAACCGGACAATGGTTTGTTTGCTTTGCACATCTCATGCATTGGCTGAGGTAGTTTTGGTTAGGTCAGCAGTTTTCAGCCTATGGGCTACAATGACCCTTTCCCAGGGGTCACTTATCAGATATCTTGCATGCCAGATATTTATGTTACAATTTGTAACAAGTAGCAAAATTATAGTTATGAAATAGCAGTGAAAATAATTTTATATTTGGGCATCACCACAACATGAGGAGCTGTTTTAAAGACTCATTTAGAAGCACTGACTTAGGTGCTCATTTAATTTTATTTGGTTTGCAATGTAGTTTACCTTTTATAAGGTTTTGATTCTTTTCTTTGCAGGTTCTGGATCTCTCAGAGCAAAATTTGATCTTTCAGAAGGACCTAGCAAGCCCACAACGCTTGCAGTGCAATTCCTTAGTGAGGGAAATACCCTCTCAGGAGTAGACATTGAGCTTGTTGGCACTGGCTATAGACTTTCTTTAGTAAAGAAGCGTTTTGCCACTGGTAAGTTGGGATATTTTGAATTCTGTAGTGTATTTGTATATGTGGGAAACACTTGTTTTCTAGCAGTTTATAATTTAAAAGCATGGACTTTTTTTTTCCCCCTTGCTACAACTGCAAGATAAAGACAGTCTTGGTAGAGTTACCATGATCAGCATAGCGGACTATGTAATGTGGTTCTAATGCATTGTAAACAGCAGGTGGGAACTAGAGTTCTGTGTCTGTAACCACAAAGAGCAATGTGTTCGTTTAGTGTGTTTGAAACTGTAACAGCGAAGGTCTGCTTGGTGTTTTTCAGGACGATACTTGGCCGATTGTTGATAGACCTAGAAGGCGGTTTTCTCAAGGGAACAGTGCAAACCTGCTACTGCCTCTCCTGTTCTTTCCAAACACTATCTTCACTTGTATGATGTCTTTCAAACTTCCTCTTTGAAAGCTGAGTACAAATATTAAATTGCACTTTCAAAGTGAGTCGTTGAAAGAAATAGCACTGAAATGACCTTGTACACAGTAATGATCAAATGCAATGTTCAGGAAGCACATGTGTTCAAATTGTCACTAAAATGAAGTCTATTATATTCAATATCTGTGTTTTTTAAAAGGTTAGAATGTAGCAGCAAACCTAAAATTTCAGGAGAGCAAGCACAAAATTATTGAGCTTTCCATACATATTTAGACTCAGAGATAGCTTTGAAGTTCCATAAGTTTGATATTGAATGAATATAAACAGAACATGAATTTTAAGTTTTGAATGTTAACTCAGAGCTCAATCTAATTGAGTTATGTGCCATAAGGTAATCAGACCAGAGTCCAAGTTGTATGCATAAAAAACCCCTATAATCTGATTCTCATAAGCATATTAATAAAGTGTAAATGGTGTTTTATATGATATTTTAAAATTCTCAAGTGCAATGTGTTTTAAAATAAGCTTGCAAAGGACAGCAGAAAAACTTACTTCTGCAGTTGATTAACTTTATAGAAGTTGTGGTTGTTGATGAATTAATGCTGTAGATTTAATTTATTTTTATATGGATTACATAATGTGTGCCTTTAAAAAAAATAACAAAACCAGAAATGTGCCTCTAGTCTGTGTTAATTCATGTGCCTCACTTTTTTCTCACGCTGGATCTTGTATTCAGAATCATACAGTGGTCAAGCATATTTAAAAGATATTTGCAATTTTTAAAATACCTTTGGGCTGTAATTGGAAAGAAAATTCAAAATAACCAAAAGATAATTTATACTTAAAATCCTGGCTTATGTCTTTAACAATACACTGTGGCCACTAGAAAAACAAATAAGCCTAATGGAGTATGTTTACTGGGAATAAAATTATCTTCAGATACTCAGCGTTGACCTCATACGTAAAAGTGAACAAGTGCTGAAACTGTGGTAATAAATTGGTAACTGGTATTTTAATTCTTAATTTAGCATTTTCCTTGACTGTTTTTATCAAAGAAAATTTACACAGTTACTATTGTGTTGTTAATATGAGTTTTCTAGCATTCTATGAATAATTTTTCAAAAGATTGATTTTGGCAATGAGAGAAGTACTGTCACTTGTGTTCACTTTAATGATTATAAAATTGCCAAATTCCCATATGGTAAGATTATTTGAAGTAAAGGATTGGGCTAAGTGTTTCTTAATGTGAACTGCTCATACTGAGTAGTAACTTTATAGCAATTCTGGTTGACAAAAGAAATAAAATGTTTTAGACAAAGGTTCATAACTTACAAGTGGAAATTTATAATAAATACCAGTGTCATTTTTCATAAAAGTGATAGTTTGTGTTATATTTGATAATTTGTATAAACCACTAATTATTTTGTTAAGCTTTACAAAAGATAAAACCCCTATTACTAAACACTGAAGTATCATCTTGCTATACTAAACACAGCAGAGAACCTATCCTTCCACAGTATGTAATACAAAAGGAGTATTTTTATATATTCATTGTTATTCCAGTACTAAATTTAGGTTCGACTTAAGCAAACATAAGGCAGTTTATTGGAAGTTAGTCTTTACTAATTAGCAAAATTAGAATTTCTAACTCAAGTTCTTTAAAATGCCAGTTACAATTACCCTTACTAAAATATTGACTAAATTTGCTTTTATTGGACAGCTAATGCTTTACTATTTGAATTCTGACACTGCTAAATTCACAATGTCTGTTTTTAATCAAGTATTACCTTATGTTGAAATGAGTGGAATGGCTAACGTTGTGCACTTTCTTATCCCCATAGCCTTCATACCTATTGTTGACATGCAAGTTTGTATTGGGTACAGGTTACAGTTTTAAAGCCATATGAGTTTATAGTAATTTTCTTTTTTCACCTAAAAGTTCACTAATGTTGTTTTTCAGACGCCCAGTAGTTTTCAGTGAGAGACTATCTAGCAAGCTGGTTCTTGCTGTGTACAGTGACGACTTTGTAGCTGCTTCTTTAACCAGGAATTTGTAAATAAACTCTTAACAAGTTTGGCTTTTAAGGAGTGTTATTTACTACTTTGGGTTGTAATTTGAGCACATCTATCTTCCAAAATTTGTAAATATTTTTGATTTTTTTCATAAAATGTAAAATTTACATAAAAGTTGTATCCCTAATAAACATGTAATATATACTTTAGCAGTTGATTTTATGTGTCTTTGTATCCCTATTAATAGATACCAGCTGAGGAAGGAATGAGCAGTTGACTTTAAACTTTATTAGAACGAGTTTTCCTTTTTCGGTAGTAGGGGTTGTACCAGGGCCTGGTGAGTGCTAGGCAAGCACTCTAACGCTGAGCTGGAGTCCCAGAAGGTTTTGAACTTTAGATCACCATTTTTGCGAGCATACAGATTGAGCTATTAAAGTTTTATTGGACATAAAGAAAAGTTAGGGGGCTGGAGAGATAGCTCAGTGGTTAAGAGCGCTGGTTGCTCTTCCAGAGGTCCTGAGTTCAATTCCCAGCAACCACATGTTGGCTCACAACCATCTGTAATGAGATCTGTCGCCCTCTTCTGGTGTGCAGGCATATATGGAAGTAGAATGTTGTATACATAATAAATAAATAAATCTTTTTAAAAAAAGTTAGTTTAATATATATATTTAAATATCAAAAGTGTTTAATAATGAATTATTTTTAGCATATTTATAAATATTTAAATTGATTATGAATTTTAATAAAGACTTTTCTTCTTAACCAGTTTTGTAAGAGTTGTATATAATTTAAAATCATGATGAGGCCTGAGAGGTGGCTCATCTAGGAAAGGTGCTTGTCATTAAACCTGGTGACCTGAGTTCAATTCTCAGACCCACACAATGAAAGGAGGGAACTTACTCCCCCATGTCCTCCTCTGACCCCCCCACACACAGTAAGATAGCAAGTAAGTAAATGTAATTTAAAAAAAATCATAATGTCAGAAGTTAGAACATCAAGTCTGAAAATCAAAACAAAACCAAAAAACTCAGTGAATTTAGGAAGGAACAAAAGAATAAAATGAGAAAAGAAAAAAAATTATATTAAATAGTGACAATTTTGTCAACAGTGTCATGAAAACAAATAATTATTTCGGTTTGGTTGGGAAGCCTTGTAGCAATCACAGCACACATCCCATGGGTGGTCTTTCCATGTCTACTCCTAGCTCTACCAGACAAGTCTGAGAGTTGTGATGCCCTACAGTCTGAGGTAGAGCCCATCCCAAAGTCCCAAGTAAAGCGAATATCTTTGCTGATACAATAATTGAGGAACTTGGGCCCCTTCCATTTCATGATTCTGCTAAAAGTCTTCTTTTGGCCACCAGATGGGAAAAAAGCAAATTCTTCATTAGGTTTTTTATGGGTCAGGCTTAGATGTGGGATCATCTGTTCCACCTATTTTCCATGAGGTAGGCTTTGATCTTACAGCTGCAGTTGACTGCAGGAAGAGATAAGAAATGAAGTATCCCTGTATGCCCATGAGACAAACACCAAACTAGCTTCAGATAACAGTCCTCTGCTACTTACTACTTTGTCCATTTTATTAATTTTCCTGACCCTTCCCCAAACAGGCATTTGATACAATCTTTGGCTTTCCATAAAATCTTGCTTTATATTGATAAATATCCTCATTTTTATGTATCTTAGTTTTTCTATACTCTGTCTTTTAAAATGGTGTGTGTGTGTGTGTGTGTGTGTGTGTGTGTGTGAGAGAGAGAGAGAGAGAGAGAGAGAGAGAGAGAATCAGGAGACAACTTGGAGTCAGTTCTTTTATCTCTTTATTATGGGTCCCAGTGATTTAACTGCGTCGTCAGGCTTGACAGCAAAGCAACTTTCCTGGCCTAGCCATCTCACCAACCCCTCCTTTCATCCTTCTAGTGAATATCCCTACATGATCATTTTTGATAACTCAGAAACAATTGTTTATCTCTGCTACTCAGTTTTATCTGTTGGAAATAAATGCTGACAAGATGAAGCAGGAGGTACATAATGAACAAAAAATTCACACAAAAGATACTTATTGCAATGTTGTTTCTACTATGACAAAATTGGGAGGGTTGGCCAAAAAAACTGATGATTTCCATGTAGCGAAATCTATGTAATGAAATGCTATGTAGCTACTAAAAATACCGCAGAGGCTGGGTCTGCTGATGCGTGCCTTTCATTCCAGAACTCAGTGGGTAAAGGCAAGTGGATTTTTGTGAGTTAGCCTTGTTGTATAGAAAGCCCCAGACCAGTCAAGGCTACAGGGTAAGACCTTGCCTCAAAAAAGAAAGAAAGAAAGAAAAAGAAACCTGAAGATAGTTATTATCTTTATCTCTGTTCTGTTGCTGTGAAGAGACACTATAATCATAAAATTACTATATCATAAAAGAAAGCATATAATTGAGACTGGCTTACTGTTTGAGAGGTGTCCATTATCGTCATGGCCACACACTGGCAAACATTGTGCTATACAAGTATGTGAGAGTTCTACATCTGAATCTAAAGGTAGCAAGAAGAACAAGTCACTGCAGTGCCCTGGCTTGGGCTTTTGAAGCCTCAAAGCCCACCCTCCACTAATCCTTTCCAAGTAGTGCCATTCTCCATGACTCAGCATTCAAATATATGAGCCTGTGGAGGCCATTCTTATTCAAACCATGACATTCTATTCCCTTGCACCCATAGACTTATAGCCATATCATAATGCAAAAAGCATTGATTTCAACTTCTAATGTTCCCACAATCTTTTATAGTGTCAACACTGTTTAAAAGTAAGTTTAAAGACTCATGGCAAACTGTAACCCTCAGTAAAATCAAAATTTAAAAGCAGATCACATATTTCCAACACAGTGGCACAGAATATACATCACCATATCAAAAGAGAAGAAAGAGAGCATAGTGAAGAAATACTGGACCAAAGCAAGACCAAAAACCTGAAGAGAAAACTACATTCTGCATTTCCGTGTCCAATGTCAAAGAAGTCTTCAGATCTTCAATTCCTTTTGAGCTTTGTTGACTGCATAGCTTTCTTTCTGGTGGGCTGGTTCCACACCTGGTACACTCTGGCATCTCCAATATTTTGGGGTCTCCAACACAATCCAGACTTTACCTTCACAGATTTACACAGTGACCTCTCTGGGCCTCCATGCAGGGGCATTCCTGATACACTCCTGGCCTCAGCAGCTTTTCTTAGCCAAGAAGGCAGATTCCACAACCCATATCTTGACTATAAGGCCAGAACCACAAGGTCAACACTGCCAAGTTCTTCTGCTTCCTGGGGCTGGAACTTGATCCCCTCTTTCAAATGCATTTACATCAGCTTTCTGTTTTTGATAGTTTCTTTTACTGCTTATACTTTTCCTTAATTCCTTTTCACAAGTTGATGACATAACTGGGTGGGGTCTTGCCCTGAGGTCACCATTTCCTTTATCCCATTTAGTGTCAGGTTTTTCTGTATACCTGTTATCTCCTTGAACACTGAACTTAGTGCCATTACACTTCCTGTTGCTTCTTTTCTCTTAACTTTTTTCCTTACTCAACTTGTTCATTTTCATTGTAGATCTGCATAAGAATGACCACTAGTAGTCACATGGCCGAGTCAATACTAGGCCTACTTGAAATCTCTACCAGTGCCATTAATCCAAAAGTTTTCCATTAAGCTTTAGGCAGACTTTTAGGACAAGGGCAAAACACACCACTTTCTTTGCTAAAATATCGTCAGAATGGTCTCTAGGCTACTTTTTACCTCTGAAACTTCTTGAGCTAGGATCCCACAGTTCAAATTACCCTCAGCATTGTCTTCCCTGCTCCAACTGTTATCCACATTAAGCCCCACGTAAAGTGTTCCAACTGCTTTCCTAATTCAGTGTCTACATTTTGCTTGTAGCAGCATGGTCAGGCCTGTCATAGCAACACCTCATGTGATAGTTCGAATGTAATTGGCCCCCATAGGCTTCCAGGGAGTGACGGTATTGGGAGGTATGGCCTGGTTGAAGGAAGTGTATCACTATGGGTCAGGCTTTGAGGTCTTTTTTGGTTAAACTTCAGTGTCAGACCATTTCTTGTTGCCTGCCTCCAAGATGTAGGACTCCAAGCTACTTCCCCAGCACCATGTCTGCCTACATTACCATGTTCCCCATCATGATGATAAGGGACTGAACCTCTGAAATTGTAAGCAAGCCACCCAATTAAATGTTTTCTTTATAAGAGTTGCCATGTCATGGTGTCTCTTCACAGCAATAAAAACCCTTTACTTCTGGTACCAAGTTCTGTCTTGGTCAGTGTTCTGTTGGTGTGAAGAGATATCATGACTGTGAAAACTCATATAAAAGAAAGCATTTAATTGGAGCTTGTTTACAGTTTCAGAAGTTTAGTATGGCTGGGAGCATGATGGCACGCTGACAGACATGGTTCTACATCTAGATCCACAGGCAGCAGGAAGAAGAGAAAACTACTGGGCTTGAAACCTCAAAGCCCACCCCCAGTGGCAGATCTCCTCCAACAAGGCCACACCTAATCCTTCCCGAATACTGTCACTCCCTGAGTACCAAGCATTCAAATATATGTGCCTATAGGGACCATTCTTCCTCAAGCCACCACAGTTACTGATACTGAAACACTGGCCAATATTATCAGGTAGTTAGTGATAAAGTGCCATTTTAAATGGTGTTGTTTTTGAGACAGCTGGCCTGGAACTCACTAAGTATCCCATACTACCCTTGGACCTGTAATCCTAGCTCTGTCTCCCAAGTGTTGGGATTACAAGTATCCACCACCATACTTGCCTTTTTAATTTTTATAAGTGTATACATTGAGAACAGATTCTTCATGGAACCCTCACCAAGCTGTTACTTGTGGATGGCAGAATTTTTATTTTCTATAAATGTTTGGTGTTGTCCACATTTTATGTCTTTTTCATATGAGCACACTTACATTTTTTTTCAATACAGGATTTGTGTAGCTTTGGAGCTTGTCCTGGAACTCAGAGATCTGCCTGCCTCTGTCTCCCAAGGGCTGGGATAAAAGGCGTTTGCCACCACCACCAGATCCCGTTTACAGTATCTTTAGAAATACAGTGCAGGTAGGACTTTTAAATCTTCATAGAGCTTTCCTCCTGTAATTGCCTGCTATCCTTGGTCCTACCAGGAGAGCGGCACTTCTTGGTGATGGTCTATTAAATATATATTAATATAATTTAATATATTAAATATATTAAAATATAGTGAATCAGAGATGAGGGCAGGAACCTGAAGCAAAGATGGTTGTTTCCACCTTAGGTTGGTGGCGTGCTCCCTTGGAAAACTTGATTAAGTTTCAGTTTTCACCAAGTATGAAAAGCGTAGGCCATGCATAGTGGCACACACCTTTAATCTCAGCACTTGGGATGCAGAGAAAGGCAGATCTCTTGAGTTCGAGGCCAGCCTGGTCTACATGATGAGTTCCAGGACAGCAAGGGCTACATAGTTGTCGGGAGCTATGCAGCGTAGTCTGAGACCAACATTCAGCTTTCTGTCCAGTGTGTTTCCTCAGGACAGAGCACCAGTGGAAATGGGCTCTCACTTGGTAAGTAGTCCACGGGACAGTAGAAATTTGCAAAATTCATTCAATTTGCAGGTTCTTTCCTCACATTGTATTGTCAATTCTTGGGGCAGTTTTTATTTTTACTTTGTCAGTCACACGTGCAACAGCTGCAGTTTCCACTGCAAATTCTGTTCTTTCTCAAATATTTTCCCCTAAGATTCATCGGGGGCTAATGCCTCTCAAATCTCTCATCTGGAATTACTTGTTACAACTCCTAATCCTGGGAACTTTTCTGACTCAGTAGAGACAATTAGGTACATATGAGAAAACAACACTTGAACCATTAACCATGTCTCACAGTTATGGAAAGGAGAGTAAGGCATGCATATAGAGAATAGGAGAAAGTCTCCAGTGTGTGCATAGTGCCAACTGTTGAGACTCAGTTCCCTGGACACCAGTGTGTAAAGTCAATGATAGAACTTAGTGTTACCCAGTGGGGAAAGTGCAACATAAGATATGGGATGGAAATATCCATCTTTACTATACACATGGGCTTATGTTGGTGGGAGAAGTATAGTATAGCAAGATGGGAAGAGAGTGTCTTATCAAAGTCTGCCTTTTACAGAGATCGAGACATGGGACGCTCTGTAGAAAAGCATATCTTGCATCTCCTGAGTAAATTGAGACCCTGGGAACCATGGGAGAGGGTTGAAGGGGAGGGGAAAGAAAGGAAGGGAAGCAGGGAAAAATGTATGACTCAATAAAATCAATTTTAAAAAAGCATATCTTGCAGACAAGAACTGTTGGGGTGAATGGAGTGGTGGCACGGTTGTTAAGAGCATTGACTGCTCTTCTAGAGAATCCAGGTTCACTTCCCAGCCCCAACATGGCAGCTCACAACTGTCAGTAACTCCAGGATCCAATACCCTCACAGAAACATACATATAGGGAAAACACCAATCAAATAAAAATAAATAAATTAAAAAAATAATGGTTTGGGCTTGAACATTGTTGTCCTTGTCTATTACTATTACTGCTTTTTAACTTGTAACTACAAGTAGCTGCCCCTGACATAAGCGCTTCAAGAGCAGGATGTGTCTGGCTCCGTGTTTAGTTAAGCCTGCAAAAATGCCGAATATTCTCTGTCTAGAATAAGGTTACGTAGGGAGTGAGAAAGTGTATTTGGGGAAGTATTAAGGGGAAACGGGACTTTTTAGATTTTTATAATGATTATGATATATTTCTTGAAATACATGTTCTTTAGAAAATAGGAACCAGTAATAAAGCTGTTTATGTAAGCCTGCTAGAACAAACTGTGTTAAAGTATAAGGACGGCTCAAGGTATTCAGGTCCACTTGAGTGCAGTCCACTTGATCAGAATTTTTCCTTGCCCCTTCCCCCTTCCCTTGTCTCAGGCCCTGAACCTGAGCCGAGGCTGGACCCCAGCACATAATGAGACCCTGTCTTGAGAAACAAGCAAACGAAAACAAAAAGGAAGAAAAAAGCAAACTTTGCCTCCATGTCGGTTTGCATGTACACCCTCACAGGCACATGTGACCAGAGCACCCAGATGGCAGTTACTGCTTGAGGTGAGGTGGCCTTTCAGCTTCTTGCTAGCTTAAAGTAGTCATCAAAATCCTGTCTCTCCATTAGTACAGCTCCTGGCTTTGCTTCCTTAGGGTCCACATTGGTGGCACACACCGTACTTAGTGAAAGACCCTAGTCAGTTCTTCAGCTGGAGGACAGAAGACATCATCTCAGCATGAGATCCTAAGGACAGACGTGGGCAAGCAGTTAGATACTCGCACATTCGCCAGACTTCTTTCTAGTCCTTTTCTGTTGTTTATATGTAGACTATATATATTTTCCCTTAGAGCGAGCATGTGTGTATGTGTGTGTGTGCATGTGCCTGCACACACATGTATAAGTGAACATGCCTCAGAGAAAAACATAAGATCCTCCTAGATACAGAATTCACAGTTACACGTAACTGTAAGCTACCTGACATGGGTGCTGGGAATCAAACCCGAGTCCTATACAAGAGCAGTAAAACTCCTAACCCCTGAGCCACCACTCGAGTCTCCTTATGTGTGCTTTTGAGATTGCATCTCATTGTGTAGTTTTTACTGGCTTTGGGTTTACTGGTTAGCTCAGGTTGGCTCTGACCTTACTATGTAATCTAGCCTGGCCTCAGATACACTGTGTAGTCCGGGCTGGCATTGAACTCAGGATTCAGCTGCCTTAATCTGCCAAACAAGTACCAAACAAGTCCCACTACACTGGGCTGTCTTTCAGCCCCACATCTTCAAATAGGAGAAGCTGCAAGTTATATACTGGAAACCCACCTTCTACAAGAGGGCATTTTCATTGATTGGCATGTATGAGCAGATTTTCCATTCTCCTGAAAGAAAAGGCATTGTATGTTATATGCAAAATATACTATTGCAAATAACCCCTGAATGCAGGTCTTTTATTGGTAGGCAAACTATATGAGGAAGGGAAAGACAACCCCATGTGCTTCCTGAAGTCTTTGGGCAGGAAATACAGGAATTTGAAAATTCACGTATTTTTCAAGTTCAGTAATTAGCCAGAAGTAATGTAGCCTGTCAAACATTCCAAGGCATGCAGATTTTATATGGCTTAAATAAAATTTTCAGATATTATCTACTTTTATGTAACAGTCCTGGAAATAACAACCTCTGACCTTTCATGTGAATAACTGCAAACTGTGTCACTTGGGATATCTTTGAGCAGCAAAGGAAAAATGCCTAGATATCATCAACGATTCTGAAGTCAGTTTTCCAGAAGAAACCAGGAGGGGCTAGTCCCACACATACGCTGCTGCCTCAGACCCACCAATTGGTGCTCATGAATATTTTATTTTAGGGGGTGTGATGCCAGAGAGGATTGGACCGAGGGCTTCAAGCATCTAGTCCTTTTACTGTTGACATAGATGGCTGACTCCCCCTGGAAATTTTAACTGGAAATAGTGTAGGTGTGTTCTGCCTTCAGGGCATTTTTCAACCCACCGCTTGCAAGAAATGCCACTTCCTTGTCCTATAACCAAGGTGACTTGAAGTCTCCAAAGCTTTGCTCTGTCTTTTGAAGGTCTAGAAATGTATATAACCTTGTCGACCCAATACAGCATAGTTCTCTCTCAGTCATGTGCTTTAGGCACAGAGCCTGTCATTACTGGGTATGGTGAAGGGCATCTTTTAAATGTGAGATAACTTCTTGGCAGTGGCCATTTAGTGGAACGTGGCAGTCCTTACCCCTGTGGTAGATGGCAAGATTAAGGAAATGGTCACCTCTAATGACAGCCTACTTGTGCTGTTCCCAATTTAATTAAAAAACAACCTAGCTTGCCTTCTGTGTTCATTGCTACATGCAAACTTAGTTCTAAGGTGCCAAACTGTACAGACAAACCTTGTGTGACAATTAGGGAAGTAATTTTAGAGACAATGCTAGGAAATAGTCTTGAATCTTAATAGAAGCATGGCAATGCTCTAAAGTTCACCTACTGAATCTCTAGACCTTTACTTGGTGAGGGAACCCATCTCACGCACACATACTTTCTCCTAAAGTACATATGTGTATTATATATATTTAGGATTTGTGTTTTAAATGGGTGCTTTTTTTCTGGCATCAGTTCTTAACTATTGAGTGAGAACTAAGTCTGATAATGAAGACTTTAAGAATTTAGGAATACCTTTTTAAATTATAAGAGAATGATGAACATAAAACTCATATTATGACACCATGGTTTGTAATGGGAAGTCAAGTTTGCTAGTGATCTGTGAAATTGCATAATTATTTCCAAGAAGCTTACTCCCATTCTTTGGCCTCATAAACTGCACTATTGACCAGGCAGAAATATCAGAAGCATAGCTGATTATTTTCTGTCTCTACACCAGTGATCTAGAAGTGTTTAATAAACACATACCCAGCCTGCAAGCAGAGCATGTTCTAGCTATTATATTTTCTATCTGGTCAAGTGTTGTAGCTAAGTCAGAGGAAGCTAGTCAGGGATACTAGATATGCTGGAAACACAGATAAACTTGTGCATGCACCACCAGTATCTGGAAAAAAAACTCTGGCCTCTGTGAGAACAGCAAGTACTCTGAACCACTGAGTCATCTTTTCAGACCCTTATATGTGTTTTTAAATAACAGTTTAACAGTTTTTGCAATTATAGGTTACGTGTGACTAAGTCAGTTGGACTCTGTGAGTAGTATAACGTGTTGGAGGGGTGGTGACGGTGTTGGTCACTCACCACTTTGTTCTGAATGTTAGCATCATCCTCCTACAGCTCTCTTTGCTGCCAGATGCCCCTTCTGTTTTCAGCTTGTTCTATAAGCTATATTCTGATTTCCTCCATGGAAACTTCTAACGGCCCTCTTGCCTTGAAACACTGAGAAAGCCCTACAACCTGGCATTGTCAGATGTCCAAAGTATCCTCTTTGACTCTTCCAAGCACCATTCTTATGTACTCCTTGATTTCCAATAGTTGTGTGTGTGTGTGTTATTGTTGTTGTTGTTGCTGCTGCTGTTGCTGTTTTCAAGACAGGGTCTCTCTGTGTAGCTGTTCTGGAACTCACTCTGTAGACCAGGCAGACTGGCCTGAAACTCAAGAGAGCTACCTCCCTCTGCCTCCCTTAGTGTTGGGATTAAAAGCATGTACCACCACTGCCTGGCTCAATCTCCAATTCTTTAGTCCAACAGAGTCATCATTAATTCCACTGTACTCTTTAATGCCCTGCATTCATGCTTTCCTACCCCACCTAGAATATCTGCCTCTACGCCTTCTTCATTGGCATTCAAAATCCTACATAAAAAGATTCTGTGTTGTGTGCAAGCCTGCAAACCCACGTGCCCATGTGTGGAAGCCAGAGGCCAATGTTTGTATCTTCCCCAATTGCTCTTATTCTTAGTTTTGAGACAGGATCTCTCCCTGAACCCAGAGATTACCAGTTGGGCTAGACTGGTTGGTTGGCCATCAAGCCCCAGAGATCCTGCAGTCTCCACCTCTCAGTACTGGGATGAGAACTCGGGTCCTAATGCTTGTGTGGCAGGCACTTTACCAACTGAACCATTTTGACCTTGAAAGATTTTTTTTTAATGGGATAAAAAGAATCCTGTAATCTTCAGAATTTTGCAGTGACTGTACTGTATCTTAGTTAGAGTTTCTCTTATGTGAAGAGATACCATGGCCATGACAACTTCATAAATGGCATAAATGATGATCCAGGGAGCTCCGGAGAAGGACAGGAGGGTAGAAGCCCTGAATGAGCAGCTAGAGATTAGAATAAAATGATCATTCATAGTAAGAGCTAATTATGTAAGTTCATTTCTAGACTTAGCTTTTGGAATTTTCCTGACCTGTGCCCCGTTTGGATCCTGCACACCTGGCCTGTCTTCTTCACATTGATCAGGGCCACCAGGTCTAGTTGGCTGACATGAGAGGGTAACTTCTACCTTGCCTGTTGCTCAGAATCAGGGTGTTACCTGGTTCTATTTCCATTGGCTTCCATTTCTCGTCTCATTAATAGAATTTCAATTATCTTCCAGAAAATATTCTTTGAGCACCTAGATGGCTTGTCAGGCACTTTGTTAGGTGCAAGGGGACATCAAAATTAGCAAATCTGAAAGGGGACATTACGATTAACAAATCTGATGTGTCTGCCTCATGGAGCACACTGATTTTCACACTAAAAGAATTGTGTTAGGTGGGCAAGTTGGATGGCTGCTAAGATTAAACATTTTGAAAAAGAATCCACTATTTAGTCATCAGTTCCCAGCTTTAGTCTAACCACCAAGTCACCTAGGAGCAGATCTGTATTCTGGAGAGTCTCCTCTCAGCTAGAGAAAGTGCAAAACTCATCACAGGAGCTTGGCTGCTTGGAAGGACAGCAGCTCTGGATGCTCATGCTCCAAGGAGAGATGTTCCCCACCCCCAACCTAAGACAATCCTGCTGAACAGGTAGCCAGCTCTTTGGATGGCCTCTAAACCTGTTTTTAAAGAGCACATGCCTCTTTGTTCATGTCAAAGTTGGCAGATTTTTGTCATAAGTTCAAACAAAAGCATTTAGACTATGGCATGTTGCATATGCTCTAGTTTGTAATGTGTCGTGGTGTTGTAAGTACTGGCATTCTGTCATCCGGTGCTCCTGCTCTTAAAGATGGTCAGCTGGATAAGCATTCCTTAGTAGTGTTAAAAATGCTCATAATCTACTTTAAAATTCCAAAGTCGGTGATATTTTGCCACCCAGGTGACATGGGACCTGAAGTGACCTGAGGAAGTTAGCTGACCCAGTGCAGAGGCAGCATCAACAGGCATTCTGCCAGCCTGAGCCGCTGGTGGCTGACAGAACATCTGAGACTTTGCTAATTATCATTTTTATTGGTGAAAACTGGCCTATTAATAGCAAATGGCATGTGAATGCTAGCAGTGGGTTTTCCCAGGCCAATCGGGAAGATCAAGGCATGCGCATTGGCTTTAGAAATGCTCCCTACTCTGGAATGAAGGTGCAGCCTTCATTTTCCAGCAGGCTGACTGGCAAGGAAGAGTTGCTGTGAAGGCATGCTACTACTGTAGTCAGAGCTTCTCCAGGATTGAGACAGAAGGGGGACCCAGGAGTTGGAGGCCAGGATGGGGCCTTTTCAAACAAACTAAGACACAGCAAAAAATATCCCGTATGTGTGCGTGTGGCAAAGTCTGATGGCCCAAAGCACGGGGAGTATGAGACTAAGTTCTGGAATGTTCAGCTAGCTGTCTCGACAGTTGTTGGCAAGCTGCTGTATAAACTACTTTGTAATTGTTGGTTAATATTTAATAAAGGCCTGTGTTTAATAGGACTTGATCTGTTTGAGGTGTTGTTCACACCCATCAGTGAGATTGTGGGCACTAGGTACATTTTATTTACTGCAAGATATTTTTGGTTACTACTGAAAATCAACTGACATGGACACAGTTAAGTTATATTATTATTTCATGACAACCATGATCTCTTTTTAATCATTCAGATTATTTAAAATATGTTTCGCCGGTTGTGGTGGCGCACGATGGTAGGATTTGCTGAAGGAGGCAGAGGCAGGAGGATCTCTGTGAGTTCGAGACCAGCCTGGTCTACAAGAGCTAGTTCCAGTGCAGGCTCCAAAGCCACAGAGAAACCCTGTCTCGAAAAACCAATAAAAAAAAAAAAAGAAAAATATGTTTCAAGCATGGTAAATTTTTATATCTATGTATTTCTTTGGC
>JAQHUG010000088.1:5934253-5952030 GCA_028555095.1 Dicrostonyx torquatus | reverse complement strand
AGGTCTGAGGCTGATGCTGCAGCAGGGACGACTGGACGCGCGAGGTCTGAGGCTGATGCTGCAGCAGGGATGGGGATGACTGGATGCGCGAGGTCCGAGGCTGATGTTGCAGCTTCTTTTTAGCAGGAGAAGCTGTTCCAGCACCACTGGCACTAGCTGAGCAGGGGGATGGTGGTAACCAAAGCACACGGAGAAGAAAGGACTCAGGTGACAAGGCTCAGATTCCAGGTGGGCCTCCGTGTAAAGGCTAAAGGGTAACAGGCTGAAGGTGAGATTTGGAGTGACAGAAACCAACTAGAAGCTAAACACCAAGGACGGGCACTCCAGAACACCAATGATGACGTTGACAGAAAAGGGCTGGGAGGTGACCCCATCGGGTGGGGATGGGGGCCTCTGAATGAGATAATAAATAACCACAGCTCTGACAAAGGGCCTTGAATGTTCTGTAAATACACAGGCTCACAGGTGCCCTCATTTAGATTAGCCGGTCAAAGGAGGCCTCCCTGTGAAAGAGCACCCAGCTGGAACTGTAAAGGATGAATGGGAGTTTGTGAGTTTGTCCTCAACTGACTGGAAACTGACTGATAGTCAGAGTGGCTTCCAGCTGGAGGCAGAGGGTCCTGGACAGAACACTGAGCCTTTCTGCCTCACTGGGACAGGCAGCTGCGGCTGCACCCACCTCGAGGGTACTGAGCACACACACAGCACTCACACCTCTGCAAGATACCAGCCTTGGCTACCGGGGGAGGGTGAGCTGTTCTGAGGATTCAGCTAATTGTTTCTCCTGGACTTGCACCCAGCGCACAGGATAACAGCTTTGTCTTTCTCTGTGTGATCTTGCTTCCCTCAGCAAGCCTCTGAATGAGGTTAAAAAAACAGCTTTCTCTTCTGTCTGAAACAATATAGTCTCCAGCCCTAGCTCTACCTGCAGTCTATGGCTTCCACAAAAAGCCTTTTGTTAAATGTGGGGCACTCGGGGGCTGGCTTGCTGCCAAGCTTCCCTTTTATTTATCAAACCCTCCCAGCTCTCAGGTGTTAGACTCTTAGTACTTGAAAGATTATTATTTTTTTTTGTCAGAAGTTACTGTGGGAGAAGGTGAAGGTTCCCAGTGTGTCACCGAAGTGTGTCACTGAGATGACTAGCCACACCTGGAAAGAGCCTTAACCCACCAGACCCGTGGCCCGTGTTATGCGGTACTTTAGAACAACCCGGGGGTCCCACCCAGGTCTGTCTGAGTCAGGCCATGTTGAGAGCTATTGCTAAGTGTGTCACACAAGCCTCCTTGTTTGACCCTAAAATATCCTAAATATCTATATAAGTAGCATCCAAAGGATTCTACCTGCCCAGTGCATTGTCCACGGTCTCTCTAAAGGAAGCAGGAACTAAAGTAAGGCTTCTTTTCTCCCTCTTTCTTTCCTTCCTTCTATCATCTGTTTCCTTGTTATACTTCACTGGGCTATAATTTCAGAGCATGGTAAACTGATTGGACTCCACCTCAGAGTCAACGGAGGCCACCAGGGAGTGAAGGGGCTGGACAGAGAATTTGGAGATGGGTCTACAACCCACAGGGAAGGACCTGGGAGAAGTAGGCAGGTAGAACCCGAGCGCTGCCCGCGGACTGGCTGTAAGGTCACATGGCCCTCTGGGGAACCCAGCACCTTTCAGTGCTATAAATGGAGATAACACGAAGACAGACACACAGGACAGTTAACACGCTGATGGTGCAGACAGGCTGGTCTCTGCATCCATCCTCGGCCCCACAAGGAACTGGGAGGGATGCTGTAGGAACTGGCTCAAACGCCAGCAACCGGGTCCTGAGAACCACCATGATCTCATTTCAGCTTCTGTGAGTGTCGTCATCTCTCCTGAGTAACCACAGGGGTTACATCTGCTGAAGTCCTCCGCCTGCCACGCACTTGGCCTTTCTGCTCCATCTTTGCTCTTCCCGTAAGATGGATGAAGACTGGGAGGCACAGAGATCATGTTACTTGCCCAAGGCAACACAATTAGTGAAGTAGCAAAATTCAGGCTACCTAGTCCCCTTTTTATATGCTGGGAAGAAACCATCCATTCTTTGGTGTCCAGTAGGCTGCAGAGGATTGAAGAGCAACACAACATATCAGGAAACTGTCACTTTTCCTTCAGACTTTTCAACAAATTGGTTTCTTCTAACCCTCAGAGCAGGAGCTGTGGCCACGGGGGCTGGAGAGATGGCTCAGTGGTTAAGAGCACTGGCTGCTCTTCCAGAGGTCCTGAGTTCAATTCCCAGCAACCACATGGTGGCTCACAGCCATAATGAGATCTGGTGCCCTCTTCTGGCCTGCAGGCACAGATGGAAGGAATGTTGTATACATAATAAATAAATAAATCTTTAAAAAAAAAAAGAAGAAGAAGAAGAAGAAGCTGTGGCCACTGTGTGTGCTGGGGTGGGGGAAGTCTCCCCTGAATAAGTGCAGAAATGTTGTCCTCAGTGAGGCCACAAGGGTTCCAGGTGAACTCTTTCTTCCTGAAACACATGCATGCATTCCACACTCCTGGTGTGACAACCAGGCACTCAGGCAGGGCTTATCTCAGCCATGCAGAATCTGCAGCACCATCCAGGCTGCAAATGACTGCAAAGGGTCACCGTCATGTAAGGATCAGTTGAGGTACTCAGCGTGAACCTTAAATTCTAACACGCCCATCAGTCAACTCCTACCCAAAGAAGAA
This sequence comes from Dicrostonyx torquatus, assembly GCA_028555095.1. NCBI lineage: Eukaryota > Metazoa > Chordata > Mammalia > Rodentia > Cricetidae > Dicrostonyx > Dicrostonyx torquatus. Next base: position 5,949,320 of record JAQHUG010000088.1, on the reverse strand, counting down.
ATAAGAAAACAAAACAAAACAAAAAACGACCTCAGGAATACTGGCAGTGTTGGCTGTGAAGCTGGGGGGCTGGATCCAGTGAGGCAGTTTCCGAGGAGTGTCTGGGAGTCTTGGGAATAGTATTGAAACATGGCTCCCAGGTTGGGTAGTTCACAACCACCTGGAACTGGTGGGTCCAACACCTCAGGTCACTATGGGCACTGCACTCACATGTACACACAACTCTATACACACACACACACACACTTTACAAACTAAAAAAAAAATTCTTTAAAAAAAATCTCTAACTATAGCTCAGTTTAGAGTACTTGCCTAGGAAAATAAGGCTCTGAGATTATTATCCAGCATTACAAAATAAATTAAATAAAATATTAAATAAAACGAATCAGCAGTCCTCGCTTCTTTGAAGGCTAGGGCGGGAGGATTACTTGTGCCTGTAACCTAAAAGCTCCAGATCCGCCCGTGAGAGCCCATGCCAAAAACTAAAATCAGATCCTACACTGAGCTCAAAAGACAGCCCAGGTATCCTCCCACCCCCCTGAGACTTCTCACCGTGATCTTTAAGGCGTCATAGAAGCTGGCAGGCTTTCTCTTCCTCTCAGTTCTGGCGGTCCTGAGCCGGCTGTGTCAGTTTGTGTCCCATGGATCGTCTCTCCTCTGCTGCCTTCGCCCCTTTGCTCACCTGCTCCAACCACCCTGGCCTCCTGCGCTTTTCCAAACATGCCCATCTCAGAGTTTTGTGGCTTGTTTGTCTGTTTGTTTCTTTCAAATTAAGTTTAAAAAAATGTTCATGGGTATGGATGTTTTGCCTGCACGTATGCTGGCACCAGGTGCATGTCTGGGGCTGGCAGAGGCCAGAAGAGGGCACCGGAGCCCCCGAAACAAGTGAAAGACAGTTGTGAGCTGCCCTACAGGTCCTAGGAACTGAACCCGGGACCTCTGCAAGAACAGCAAGTGCTCTTAATGGCCGAACCATCTCTCTCTGCCCCCTGCTGGTTTTTAAGGTTTATTTTTTATTTTATTTATGTGTATGTGTCTATGTGTGTATCTACCACGAGGGTGCTGGTGCCTAAAGAGGCCAGAAGAGGGTTCCAGCCCCCTGGAACTGGAGTTACATGCAGTCCTAAGCTGCCCAATGTGAGTGCTGGGGACTGACCTCCACTTTGGGTCCTTAGGAAGAGCAGCCAGTACAAAACCCATTTTTCTTCAGCCCCTACACCGCTGTGATCTCTGTCTGAAGGATTCTTTTCTTCTCTTCCCAGATATTATAAAAACTTGTCCGCAGATCCTTTGCTGTACAGGCAAATTCTCCTTCCCTTGACTTAGTGGCTCAATACAGAGGACTGGAATGAGGCGGAAGTAGAGGCGTGGAATCTTAGAGGCTACTGCATATTTCTGCATATTCCCCTCCTCTGGTGCTTTCTGGCATGACTCCCACAAGGAAAGCCAACTGCCCCACTGTGAGGACATTCTTGCGAAAGGGATGGCTCTTGGCCATGGGGATGTGATTCACCCTGACGATGCTCCTCCTGCCCCAGCCACACCTACACATATCTGCCGTTCTGGCCCACACTGTGGCTGCAGCCTTGGGAGAGACCCCCAAACCAGAACCACCCAGCTAAGCCACTCCCAGAAACTGTCCTCCTTTGTGACCTCCAGGAACTGTGGGAGACAGTAACTCTATTGTTTTCAGCTTCTTTGTTTGGGGGCTGTTTGTTACTCCATAATAGACAGTGCGGCTTCCTCATTCCCAACGAGTCTGTGCCACTGCCATCTGTGCTGACACCTCCACTACTCGTCCCATTAAGAACAACCCTTCTCAACCTGCTATTCTCCGTAGCTTTGTCTCCCCGCTGAATTCTATAAGCCAGTATTTGCTCTAACTCTCCTGTATGCAGGGATTAGGTGGATCTGTGACACATCCAAGTTTTGTTTTGTATTGTTTTGTTCTCTGAGATCAAGTCTCATTGTGTAGGCCAGGTTAACCTGGAACTTGTTATGTAGCCCAGGCTATCCTTGAACTCCTGAGCTTCAACCTAGGCTAGGATTATAGGCCTTTGCTACTGAGCCTCGCTTCATCCAGTGTTAAAATCTCGTTTTGATGCTGTTTTTCTCAGAGGTCGGATGTACTTTTTCTCACGGCCTCAGGCTGGGGAGGAGCACCAGCTTTGGATCCAAGCAGCCCCTCTCCCAAGACCAGGCGTGATCTAGAGACAAGCAGCTTGAAGTCATCCTTGACAGACCATCAGTTTTCATGGCTTTGCTTTAGTCGAGCAGGCTCCAAAAGGCACAAATGGTGGCTGTCCCGAGGGAGAGCTAATCTGATTGTCCTTGGTGCCAGGACATTCAAGGCTGTCATGGGTGGCGAGCCCGAAGTCATGTGGCACCAGAGGGGCAGCTGTATCAACAGGCCCTTTGCAAGCTCATACAGGACTCAGCCAGAGACCAAAGGGAGGCAGAAGGCATGGAAGGCTTTGCTTGGGGAAGAGCTGTTAGCCGGCCTGGGGTGGAGGGGCCTAGTCCCGTGTGAGGGCCTGAGTTCTTAGAAAGTCCAGGGCTCGCCACTACAGTGCAGTGACCACGGGCAGTTCTCTGCCCCTTAACTGGACATACCTTGGTGCCCTTCCAGAGGATGACTGGTTTATCATGACCCTTTGACCAAGATAGCCCCCACCCAAGACGTGGATGACTGCAATGTCCTTGGGACAGTTCTTTTATTGACCTGTACAGGTCCCTCCCTGGCATCACAAGACCAAGTAATAAAAGCATTCTCCAAGTTCACAGCATGTGTGTTCTCTGGGTGACAGGTGGGCGCGGGGAAGAACTTTGAACTTTCGTACATCTGGTTGCTCGCCCCGTGCAGGCAGATGCAGTGGGCAGTTCAGCTCTGGGCTTCAGTTCCTTCACCGAGTCAAATGGTTTGCTAGATCCCCGTGCCCTTATGGCCCCGACCTGCCCAGGGAATTGGAGACACACAGTAGGGAACCACGGGCTGCAGAGCCAACTGGGTGCTGAGTGCCCTTGTGTGAGACTGCCTTGCTAAGAGACTCAGTGCTCAGAGCACCCTGGCTGTGGGAAAGGCCACATCTGGCCCATGAGACAAGTGCCCCCTCCCCTACTATGGCTGTGAGCCTCCCCATGAACCCCCATTTCACTCTTTCTATTCCACCAGTCCCGAAGCCCAAGTAACTCTCCAACCCTCTTAGACCCCCCCCCCGCTGTGATTCCTTTCCTCATCTCTTCTAACCAAGCCGAACTTACCTATAGGGAAGCTAGCAAGAATGGAAGGGTTTCCAAGGAGACAGGAAGTTAGTGAGAAAAAGCACGGGTGGGAAAGTCCCCAGAGCTCTGGGTGCCTCTGTGCTCGGGTCCAGAGCACACTTGACTCACTTCTCACAGCAGCCTGACCTCTGGTGTGGAAATGAGCACAGTTGGATACTTGTCAACTGTCACGGGGCAGGTTACAAATAGCACGGATTAGCAACCCCATCAGAAACTCGCGTTCAAGGTCAGGGAAAGTTAACAGTTTAATCCCTGGAGCACCAGGAAGGGTGTTTTATGGCTGCGTTCACATACATATATGACCAGGACAGGACAGGGTGACACACTTGGTGGGGGATCCACTTCAGTCTAGGAGCAAGGCTCTCAGGTTGACTGCTGGAGTACCAGATCCCCTGGCTCGCTCTCCAGGCGGCCCAAGTGTTCCCAAATCCTGTTATAGAAAGCTCCCTGCGGGGCTCTAGCTCTGGTGACTCCCACGTCAAGCTCTCAGTGCAGTAGAAGGACCATCTCTGCTTTCTGAGTGGCAGTGGCAGCAGGGACCCAGCTCAGCCGCGGACTGGGGTCCTCTGCTTTCTCTGTTGCTCTGCCCTGGGCTCAACTCTTCCACAGCTCCTGGAGCTCTGCATCTAGGCTACAAAGAAACCAGTTCCCCTCCCAGCTGCCCGCCACCTAGCCCCAGCTGCCAGGGGGACAATCTCAACTCTCTGGTACCCCCAGCTCGGCGAAGCGTGTCACTCTGCTTCTCCACCCCTGTCCCTCTCGTGCACCGCCAAGTCTTACCGCCCCTAGTTCTGCGCTCGGGCGCTTTGCGCCCAGGCCCCAGGAGGGCAGCACCCGGCGACGGCCAGCTCCCACAGGTCAGCCCTGCCCTGCCCCGCCCGGCCGCCGTGCCCGCGGACCCGGCACCGCCCGGCGCTGTGCACTCAGAGGCGGCCGGTCTTCCGCGCCCGGACGCGTAGAGTGTGTACTTGGAAGCCAGGCGTGCGGCGGAGAGTCCCAGGATCAGCTCAGGTAAGCGGCACCCCGGGAACTGTTGCAACTCTCCTCAGACACTTGCCTTTCCTGGCCTGGCTTTGCCAACTCTCCCGAGCTCTGGAAGCAGAGAGATGCTGTTGATTTGGGACTGACTGACTTTTGGAAACACCTAAGGAGTGTTTATGAGCGGATTTGGCTTTGTGGGGCTGACTCTGGAAAAGTTTAAGGTAGAAAAGGTTCAGTTTCTTAGGTAATTTTCCATCTATGTGAATGTCCCTGGGAAAGACGTGTTTTAAATTAGCGTGATGCTTTAAGTCTTCCGTCTTAACAGCATCTTTATGGAATGTGACTTTTCCAAGTTTGAGAAGAAAGCTTACTTCATCCGTTTCCCTTTTTCCCCCCTCCACTTCCTTCTGGTTCTATTGTACTTTCCCTGGGAAAAGTACTTCCCATGATGGCGTTAACTGCTTACTTTCTTCACCCAAACTCACCTTCTTACACACGGTTTTGATTTGACAAGATGGTCTCAGCCATGAACTCCTTCCTGTGATCTTAAATGCAAATGGCAAAGTACGTTTTAAAATTTTTAAAAATTATCTATTTTTTACTTCATGTGCACTGTATTTTTGCCTGCATGTATGTCCGTATATGGATACCCTGGAACTGGAGTTACAGACAGTTGTGAATGGTCATGTGGGTGCTGGGAATTGAACTCTGGTCCTCTGGAAGAGCAGGTCAGTGCCCTTAACCACTGAGCCATCTCCCCAGCGCGATGTTTTAAAGTTTTCTCTATTTGGATATGTCCTTCCTGACTTTGGATGGTGTTTGTGAGTGGTACAGTAAGGACTCCTACTCCCATTTGCCCAAGTGAAACAAGATCGCTTGTTCAGAGACCAGCACACCATTTAACCATAGCTTATCTAAGTTGGCATATTATACGATTTTGTTTTATTTTGAGACAGGGTCTCTCTATTACGTAGCTCTCTGGCTGTCCTGAAACTCACTATGTAGACCAGGCTGACCTCAGACCAAGTGCTGGAATTAAAGGCGTGTGCCCAGCTAGTATGAGTATAGAATACTCAGGAAGTACTGGCCTTTTGTGGTTCTGTGAAAGGTGCTTTCCCCCGTGTTCCTGCTTTTCCAGGAAGCTTTGTGAGCCTTTAGTGCTTTGTAACTAAGTGCTTTTCAGCGTGTCTAAGCCTCCGTGGCAGTGGTAGCACTGTGGCGGAGGGTGAGCGTTAGCCACCTGCCTTGGCCTGCCCACCTACCAGAAGGTACTGTCTACCTCCACCATGGGACTGGACTTTACTTGTTGTGCCCGATTCTCTCAGGTCATGCCAGGGTCCAGAAGCTGAACTGCCAGTGGGGTTGGGGTGTCTGTACAGCCCTGGAGCGTGCATCTTGAGAACCCTGGAATCACATTTTGACAGAACTAACTTAAAAGTCCACAAACCCACTGCCCTTCTGAACTACCCCTCCGTTCTGTTGAAGCTGCTGGCACTGGGTTGTGTGTCGACGCGGCCTTAGCACAAAGTGAGAAGCAGAAAGCCGCGGGAGTCTTGAATGGGAAGTGGCAAGTTTGTAACTGGACAAAAATTTACCACAATTCTCAGAGCGGTTCTGACATGATGCTGGGCAGCTGTATATCAGATATGATCCTCATGGCTCTTCTCTTATCTGCTACTTATTATTATTAGCCTGGAGACATGAGTTTGTAAGATTCAGAACAGGAAAAGCCACACCCAGTCAATTTATTTATTTATTTATTTATTTATTTATTTATTTTAAAAAGATTTCCTTATCTCAGAAGCATGGTAGTTGAATTTCTTTTTTTTGATATATTCATGAAATTACACATTTGGAAGTCTTTGAATGCCAGTTCTCTGGACTCATATGTTCTACAGCAGACCGATTACATGACATTCTGCCTCCTAACAGGTCACCCTCCTGTGATTTCTGCAGTGGCCAGTATAAGAGATCAGGGCTGATTATACATACCTGTATCTCCTGTAATTTTGCATTTGTTATTGTTCGCAGTAGATAGCTGTATCCTCAGTAATTCTGCATTTGTTATTGTTCACAGAGCCTAAAACTGCGGAAGAGAAGGAAACGTATTTCCCCTTCACGTCGGAGAACAGCGAGGAAGCCTTTTCTTTTCTGGCCATGTCTTCCGTAGGAACGACTGAGCCAGATGGGGACGAGAGGGACACGCATGTCAGCAAGCTCATTTTCTTCCTCTTCATCTTCGGTGCCGTCCTGTTGTGTGTGGGAGTCCTGCTCTCCATCTTTGGCTACCAGGCATGCCAATATAATAAGCCCCTCTCACACTGCAGCATGGTGCTAAAGATTGCTGGGCCGTCGTGTGCTGTGGTGGGGCTTGGGGTTGTGATTCTGGCCCGCTCCCGGGCACGCCTGCATCTGCGGGAGGAGCAGCGGCGAGGCCACCAGGACCCTGACCAAGCCTTTGTCTGTGGGGAGAGCCGCCAGTTTGCCCAGTGCCTCATCTTTGGGTTCCTATTCTTGACCAGTGGCATGCTCATCAGCGTGCTGGGAATTTGGGTGCCTGGATGTGGCTCAGACTGGGAACAGGAGTCAATGAATGAGACGGACATTGGAGAAGCAGAGCCCCAGATCTGCAGCTTCCTGTCTCTGCAGATCATGGGGCCCTTGATTGTGCTTGTGGGACTGTGTTTTTTTGTGGTGGCCCATGTTAAGAAGAAAAATAACTTGAGTTCCAGCCGAGATACCTCTGATATGGAAGGGGGACACGCCCACAGTATGGAGCCTGTCCATATCACTGTAGGTGAGTCTCGGTCGTTTGTGCGCGTATTCAAGTCACAGTGGGTGTTGCTTCAAGGCTTCACCAGGCTTCCCTAGGTCTGTCTGGTCCAGATTCCTTTTCTCAGCTCCTCAACTCCTCTCTGTCTCATACATGTGCACACACCTGAGCACACACGTAACCCACCACCAAACACACACACACACACACACACACACACACACACACACACACACAATTACCATCCCTGTGGCATGCCCTGTGGGAATTCTCCCATCCCCAGCAACACTATTAACACAGTGGCTCTCAGGCTCCCCTCCCCCCATGCTGTGACTCTTCACAACAGTTCCTCGTGTTGTGGTGAGCCCCAACCGTACAATTATTTCTTTGCTACTTCATAACGGTAATTTTGCTAGTTATGAATCAAAATAATGTAAATATCTGTGTTTTCCTACGGTCTTAGGCAACCCTCGTGAAAGGTTGGGCCCCAAGGGAATTGCAGCCCACAGGAGTGGAAGAGCAGATCTGTAGACTGCACTGTCCTAAGCTAACCACTCTGGTTCATCTGCTTGTGTATATCAATGTTCCCAGTGACAAGTGTCATAAGAACTAGCGAGCACTCACAGGGGATCCAATCCTGCACACGACCCCCGCCAAAGAAATTCTTATCTGAGATTCATTCAGTCCTGCTTAAAGTGACCCATGAAGGCAGATTTACCATCTCCACGTGAAAAGCAGACTGTCAGATGTCTGCCCTGAGGGTTTCCTTTACAAGACAGTATACAGCTAAAGTGAGCATTAATTCCAGTTTCTAGACCTACTGAGAACTTCCTTGGTTTTTTTTTTTTTTAAAGATCTATCTATCTACGGAGACATGGTCTCACTCTGCAGCTCTGGCTGTCCTGTTACTCACTCTGTAGACCAGGCCGGCCTCAGGTTCACAGAGATCCACCTGCCTCTGCCTTCCTAGTGCTGGGATTAAAGGCATGTGCTACTACTCCCAGCTAAGGTTTATTTTATTATTATTATTATTATCATTATTAGTGTGTGTGTGTAGGGATATATCCACACGAGTGGAGGTGCCTGAGGAGGTCAGAAGAGGGTGTTTACTCCCCTGGAACCGTTGTTGCAAGCAGTTGCAAGCTGCCTGATGCTGGTGCTGAGAACTGAATTTGGAGCCCCTGAAAGAGTAGTCCATGCTCTTAACCGCTGAGCCATCTCCGCAGCCCAACCACCGATATCCTCTAAAAACCAGTTGAATCCAAAGAGAACCTTTCCAGTTTGTCAGAGTGGCAAATAGGTCAGAGTTCATCCACCACCTCCTCATAGGAGAGCAGGACTTTATTTTCTGGGCATCTCTATGACTTCTGGGAAATGACTGAGGCTACAGGGGCAGGGGGCAGGGAGGGCAGAGATTGCCAGCTGGAAGTGTTTCTTCCTGTGGCAAATTAGTGCCTCTAGCTGGTGGCAGAGATAAAGGTGCCATCGCAAGGTGTCACAGGCTGAAGATTTTGTTCCGTGTGAGGTGGCGTCTTAACACTGGACACAAGTGGCCACATCCTGTCCTTTTTGTTCTCCAAGACAGGTGCTGTTCGGTCCCAGCCGGCAGCTGTGGCAGCTGAGCCCAGGGAATTCCGAGTTTGCTTAGGGCTATGGTCACTGGCAAGTCTCCTCCCTACAAGGAAGTGGCGTTCTCCTTCCTACATCCTCCTGGCACTGTCACCTGGTGGTGCCAGCCTATCAGAGTTCGTCCTTCCCCCGTCCTCTGGTAGCAGAGTTACTACCTGTCTAGAACATTCTGGGCAATGGCCACAGTGACATGCTCTGGAAAACTACAGGATTGGGATTGGAAGACAAATTAGAGCTTGTTTCTGGTCCCTCATTCCTCTTCCTTAGAACGCAGGGGTGTGTCCTAGAGTGAACAGAGACACAAGAGCAAACTTTGTAAAATTTGACTACACCCATGCAGCTCTGGCAGAGGCGGGGCGTGGCATATTGCCACGTGAACAGAACGCTGTATTTGAGCAACTCCACACTTTATCTACCAGCTGGATTTTGATGAATTAAGATTATCACTAGAAAGCAATGGGAGACATCCCTGGGAAGTTGAGGGAGCGCGCTATTGACTCTCACAGATGCGTTAGCTCAGGCATGCTTAATGAGGCCAACTCCATATTGCCCCTGGAGAACTCAAAACTCGGAACTAAAGGCCAACTTTAAAAAAAAATGTGGTAACCCGTATGTACCCCGAAACTTAATATTTCAGGACCAGTCATAGTCACACATGTTTTTAATCCCAGCACTCAAGAGGCAGAGGTAGAAAGATCACTGTGAGTTTGAGGCTAGCCTGGTCTACATATAAAACTCTAGGCTACATAGTGAGACCTTGTCTCACAAAACAAAACAAAACAAAACAAAACAAAAAGAAAACCAACCAAAAGTAACTAGAGCAACAAAAAACTTCCTGGCTTAAACCTTTTTAATTTTCAATTACTTTTGTGCTCTGCGAGTGTGTGTGTGCCTTCATACATGTACACATGTGTGCCCATGAAAACTATATGGTGATGCTGGGTGTCTTGGTTTTTTGAGATGGGGATTCCAACTGTCACCAAATGTTTGCTAATTTGGCTAAGATGGCTAGCCAATGAACTCCAAGGACCCTCGTGTTTCTATCTCCCCAGAGCTGGGGTAATAGGCACATGCCATTCTGCCCAGGGTCTTACATGGGTGTGGGGATTTGAACTCATGTCTCCCTTCTTATGAGTCCAAACTGTACTGACTAAGCCATCTCCCAGCCCTGTTTTAACTCTTTTAAATATACAGCATATACAGCTTATATATATATGTATATATATTATATACAACGTAATGTTGTATACATATGTATCTACGTTTATATAATATACAGTACATACAATGTAATGTTATTAAATATACTCAAGATATTGTAATACTAGCATCACCATCAGCTTCCAGAATCTTCCCTTCATCCTAAACAAAAAACCTGTTAGACAGCAGTTTAACCCCTTCCCTCCCAGCCTATTCTACCCCACCTGGAAGCATCACAGGCCTATTGCCTGAGTGCACAAGGAGGTTTTGACCTTTTATGGTGTGTGTGTGTTGGAGCAAGATAGAAGTCATTAATTTTGTTTTTTTCTGACGTGTTGCTATGTGTTTCCCCAGGTGACTCAGTGATTATATTTCCGCCCCCTCCACCGCCTTACTTTCCTGAGTCTTCGGCAGGCACTCGACCTCCTGGGCCTAACAGCTTGCACCACAATGAAAGCCCACCTTCCTATTCCAGTCTTTTTAACTATGGGTAAGACTTCCCTTTCTTCATCAGTGGGCATGTGTTGCCGGTCCAGGTCTCGGCCTGAGTTCAAGCTGGTCTATCTCTGATGACATTAAAGTGCAGTGTCTGATGGTATGTCAAGAGTTCCTGCCTTGATGCTCACACTCAGCCAGGAAACCTTGGGTAGCTCATAGACTGAGTGATGAAGCGTTGCTAGGAAACCTCTGAGCATCTTTATTGGTCCTACTGGACACATCTGTCACACTGACAGCTGCAAGGGGGCTGGCTGGAGGCCTCTGCTCTGTTAACTTGGTTGCTTGAGACCGCTGAAAGGTTCAAGGCTCCAGGGGACATGCTCAGAAGGATTTCAGTAGTCTAGTGGAGGAAGCTGGGCCTCTCCAGCCATGTTCGGTTGCTCCTGGGTCTCAGAGCTTGGAAGAACAATTGAGAGATAGATAGCCCATGCCCCACTCCACATGAAAAGCAGGGAGATTCTCATGGGGTAGTCCTGACAGACTGAGAGTGTAAGAGGAAGGCTGGCCTCAAGAAAGGGGGAGACACTGACCTCCAGAGTGAGGGACAGGGACAGTGAAGGAGGTCACACAGAGTAAGGAGAGGATGGGGGCTTGCTGCTGGTGGAGGGAGCATGAGAGCAGACATCGGAGGGAGACTTCCAGGGCCCGGCGGTACTGATAGGGAGTGCCTAAGACACGACAGAAGATGTCCAGGCTTGAGTTCCGGACAGTGCCAGACAGGGACCAGAGTGTAAATGCAAGTGTTGCTTCAATGGAGAAAGACCAGGCAATTGGAGAAAGACATCTAGCAATGAATGCTGTAATTTTTTCCTCCAATGATAAACTTTCCCCAAACCTAAAACCATGTCTAGGAGCTTCAGACAAGTGTCCGTTGAGACTGCAATATTGATTTCAGTACCTCCGGGTCTGGTTTGGCTTGCATTATCTTCCGAGTTTCACGGTCACTCTAGGCAGAAGGTTCTGCTACTATCAGATTATAGATAGGCATGAGGGTGAATCATGGATCTAAGATCACCCACGAGGAAAGCAGTCGAGCGGAACTGCAATTCTAGTCCCTTGCTGTTGGAGCCTCTCCAGTGACTAGTGTCCCTCCCTGCCTCAAGCTTTCGGTTTGGTTTTTAATTTTCTATTTGCATGTGTTCATGGACCTTGCATAGCCCTCAGAAGACAGAATACTGACAGTGTGTGTCAGTGGCACATCAGCTGTCTCTGGCCGATGTCAGAATCTTTCTGCTCAGAGCCTTTTCACTGACAAAGCGCCTGACAGCAGGAGCCACGCTGTCTTAAGGTTACAGCCAGTTCTGAGAAAAACAAGGGATAAGGGACTGGCAAGATGCCTCATTGGGACAAAGCAGTTGCTGCCAAGCCAACGACCTGAGTTCAATCCTGGAGACCCTCGTGGTGGAAGGGGAGAACCAACTCTTGAGAGTTGTCTTCTGACCGCCACACGTGCACTATGGCACATGTGCCACACACTCGCACACGGGGACACAGACACACAACACACACCTTTTAAGAAGAAGAAATTAAGGAGTAAGGAAAGCAGATCTATAAAAGACAATAGACAAGCATGATGGCACACACCTTTAGTCCCAGCACTCGGGAAGCAAAGGCAGGCGGATCTGTGAGTTCAAGGCCAGCCAGGACTACATAATGAGACCGTCTCATCAACAACGACAGCAGCGTAGAATATAGGAGAAACAACTCCTAGCCCAGTCTGAGGCTCCTGGAAGCATGACATTCAGAAAAGTCTCGTGCTTAAGGGCTGTCCTGTTTCCATCGTGTCCCCTCATAATCTTGCTCTTGCTTTCTAGGAGGTCCCTAACTCCTGAGAGCCAGGGCGCAGCCTCTGAGAGAGAACGGGAACTTGTATACACCATATCTGGACCGGGGTCACCCTCCGAGAGCTCACACCCTGGACATCTTCCACTGGATCTGCCCCCTCAATACGAAGAGAAAGAAACTGCCCTAGCCACACCCTCGGATGCACCTTCTGAGCCATCCCCACCATGAATTATGGACTCCAGTTTTTATATATTTCATGGATTGTTATTTTATTTAATTTTTTAATAAAACATACAATAGCACTGGTAGTGTTCCCATTTTTCTGCCATAATGTCAAAGGAAGTAAGCCACATTTTAGGTTAGGCCCTGCTGCTGGTATTTCAGCCCACAGGTACGGGGAAGCACCTTCGTTCAGGTCACCAACAGGACACCAGCCTACAATGTCAGGGGATGGTGGTTTTGTTTGTACTGGTGGATAAGGAACCAGAGGCTCAGAGAGATTAGTTTTTCAAGGTCACAGAACTTCTGACGAAGAAACTGTGTGTGTGTGTGTGTGTGTGTGTGTGTTTGTGTGTGCGCGCGTGTGCGCACATGTGCCAGAGATCAACCTTGGAAGTTGTTCCTCAGGACCTTGAGGACAAGGTCTCTCATTGGTCTGGAACTCACCATGTAGGGTAGGCTGGCTGGCCAGTGAGCCTCAGGGCCCTCTCTGTATGCACTTCCTCAGAGCCGGGTTCCAAGTATGCCACCACACCAGCTTCTGCACACAGGTCCTGGGGACGGCATTCAAGTCATCCTGCCTGCAGAACCAACACCTCACTGACTGAGCCATTTGCCCCGCCCTGCCCTTAACTGGTTTCTGGAAACCAGGCTATCAGTGATGGGTGCTGCCAGAGGCCAGCCAGAAACCGTTAATGTTCAGTTGTCCCGTTCTGTCTCCAGCGTTATTCACTTCTGGAACCAAGGAATGAGGTGGTTGTCCTAATGTCTCTACCATGTTTCCTCCTCATCCTATCCTCTCTCCCCCTTTCCCATTCCTCATTCCCTCTCTCTTCTTTAGGAGCCTCAAGGTTTCATAGCACAATGGGCAGTTTGGAGCCTCTGATCAACTGGGATGCGATTTCCCTGGAGACTCCGTTCTGCTTTATTTTTGAGACAGGATTTTGCTATGTTGTCCAGGCTAGCTTCAAACTTGTGTTCCTCATGCCCCAGCCTTCAGAGTTCTGGGACTATAGGCATAAACCACTATGTCTGCTCCCCAACCCTGACTCCTTTCCTCTCTCCCTTGGTTGTACCTAGCATTCAAGTGTCTGACCACAGAGTACAGGTGCTGGGCGGGGCAGTGCATCTGCGGCACTAACTGGTCACGTGTGAATTAACACTGTGATAAGCCAGGGTGGCTGTTTGGACCAGCACTTCCAGTCTGTTTTCAAATTGGACATTAAGTAGGTTGAACCACTCTTAAAAGTTTGCGTTAGTCTTCCTCCTGGCAGGTTAATTATTTACGTTTTAAAATTAGAACAAAGGGTAGATTATCGTCGCTTCCTTCTGCGGCTATTTGTTTGAAATGGCCGCGTTGAAACTGCTAGGGAGAATGAGTTTTCATCTGTAATCCAGAGCCTATTTAGTGGCTCAGAGTTGGATTTGTGACTGAGTGCTTTGCTTTTATGTGGTTGTAAAGCTAAGCAAACGGTTAGGAAGGGTCACGAGTAAGTCTGACCTTGAAGGCTTCAATGGCTTGGGGAAGGAAGTCAGAGGCAGAGACGGGGTCAAGCAGGAGCACATTACTGCAGAACCACAATGACAGGAGGGAGAGCTGAGCCAGATAGTGTCACAGATGTTAGTTCTCAAACCTGGGACAATCAGGCTGACAAAGGTGGACCTGGCCGCCAGGTTCCCCCAGCATTCCTCAGTCCCTACCTGTTACAGGGTAAGGCTGGCATACCCCACTTTGCCAGAGGCTGGGCTGCCCTTCCTCTCCCAGATGTCTCTGCCTTTGGCTATGCTGTCCATTTTGTCTATAGTAAACTTTCTCCTCCACCATATCCTTCCTTTTTCTATTTCTTTGTTTCATTCAACAGGAAGACACATCTTTGTCAAGGTTCTGATCCAGGTGACACCTTCCAAGAACCTACTCAGGGCTTCAGGCTGTTCAGAACTATCAACTTCCCTTTCCTTTTTGTTTTACTTGGGCCAACATTTGTACTACAGAATAAACCGTGTGTGTGTGTGTGTGTGTGTGTGTTTCTGGTGCTGAGGACTGAACCCTGGGCCTTGTGCGTGTTATGCGTGTGCTCTAGTAATGAACCACATCCCCAAGCCAAATTAACCATTTTAGAGTGAAAATCCATTAGCATTTAGTCCATGCCCCCCACTATTCTAACCACCACTTCCTTCCCGCTCCCTGAAATAAAGGCCATGCTCCCTAAGCCATCTTTACCCCACTATTCCCATTCACATCCTCGCTCCCAGCTCCTCACAACTCCCAGGCTGTTTCCAGCCATTCTGGGCTTACTGGCTTTGGATAGTTCATATAAGCAGGATCATACAGCACAACCTCTTGTGTTTGACTTCTTTTTGTTTAGTATATTTTGATGTTTGTCCATCTTGTAGCATACATCACCCCTTCATTCCTTTTTATGGTCAAGTAATATTCCATGGTATAGATACACCACAGGATGTTTATCCATTTATTCATTGAAATACTTAGTAAAGTATAAAAATCTGAACTTTTCTATATCCTCATCAGTGTAATGATTATTAAAAATTGCTGCAGGATCCCCGGCAGGCAGGGGGCAGTGGGTCCCGAGAGCAGCCAGTCCCAGGAAGGGCTGGGGCACGAGACCAAGGGGCAGGTCTCCAAAGGTGGCTGGACCCCGGCAGCATCCCCGGCAGCGAGCCATGTGAGCGGCAGGCGGG
>JAQHUG010000088.1:5880426-5899039 GCA_028555095.1 Dicrostonyx torquatus | reverse complement strand
AAGCCCTCTGTCTAACTCCGGCTGCTCCCCCCAGATAAGAGCTGAGACAGCCCTCTATCTAAATTCTTGGTATTTGAGAATGTAACCTCATCCTCATGATGGCCTTGTTTAAATTAACCAATGAAATCCCTGTAACCATGCATCTCGCTTCTGTGCCCGTGCTTCTGCCACCCTGCCCCTATAAAAACCCCTAGAATCCTGAGCCAGGCGTGCAAGTCCTTTGAAAGACTTGGTCGCCCCGGGTACCTGTGTATCTGAATAAAGCCTCTTGCTGATTCCATCTGCTTTGGTGGTCTCGGCTGATCTCTGGGAATGGGGTCCTACCTGAGGTAGATTCCCTTCAGGGGGTCTTTCACCCTGAGCTTCCAACTTCTGAACTGAGTCCGTTTCTTTGGCTCTCACATTTACAGATTGTTGTTGTGGGCCCCTTAGTGTTTGACTGCATAAGCCAATCTAATATTATTAAATTTATTCTTATAACTTATAAGAGTTAATACCCTGTTATCACTATAATTGGACCAGTCCACCATTGATGGGCTTTGTTAGATTATTATAAGGCAGCTGTAGAGAAACAGAAGGCTTGGTCTGACCTTAGGTCATGCCATGTTTATTTACAGCGAGAGAGCACTTTTGTCACCCACATGTGTGGCCGGCTAAAATGCCTACAGAAGAAGATGGTATGGGATCCCTTACAGGGGCAGAAAGGGTTTCTGTGTTACGCAAGGGAAGCTGGGAAGTGTAGTCTTTTATCAGGAAACTGTCATTCCTAACTCTGACAGGATTTTATAAATGTGTGCGTATATATGCAAGGCAGGGGTTTATGCCTGTTTTCTGCTGAGGAGGGTCTTCGCTGGAGGGAATAGTTCTGGGTCCTCTGGTCTTGTAGCAGGGTAGAGTCCTAACTTGATTTGCTGTGCTGGATCAGGCAATTGCTGTCTGATATTCCCGAAGACACTTGAGAAATAATTATTAGAGGGTATAAGTGGATGATTGGGTTACAGAGTAAAACTGAGAGATTTCCTGGGAAGGCTGAGGGAGGGGGAAGGGCAGAGGTGAGAGAGACAGAATGGGTGAGGAAGTGCTCATAGAGTTGACTCAGGGTGCCGTGACTGGTTCCATTGCCAGGACTCTTGCACCAAAATGAGCCAGCAGAAGTAGCAGAGAGCCACAGAACACCAACGGAAGGGAAGAGGAGAAAATAGTGGGCAAATGTAAGGAACTGTATCTGGCCTGGGGCGCGAGAGATGAAGGTCCCTTTAGCTAGTCTCTCGACAATGTCTAAAAGGTCTGTGCGGCAGTGTGTCAGGAACAAGCTGTGGGAGGCATTGGGAGAACTCTGGTGGAAGATTCTGTTTGGGTATAAAGCAAAGTTCAGAAAGTAAAACGGTTAAAAAAAAAAGGGTAAAAACCCAGGAGTGAGGATAACAGGGAGGAAGCAGTCATCAAGGGGCGGAGTCAGAGTGGGAGGGAACCAGAACAAACTTTTGTCTTGTCCCTGTGTCTTTATTCCCTATTTCAAATCAGGAAGGTGTTACCATGGAAGCCGCATCATTCTCAGAGGAGGGCACAGATCCCATCCTTAGCCTTCATAGTCAGGAGTGGAACTGGTCTGCAGGTGTAGCTGGTCTGAGCTGGTGAGGCAGAGGTTAACTAATGTGAAGAAAGCTCAGGCCCAGCTGTTTTAGTTCTGAGTCCCAGAAACGACGCCCAGAGAATCAAGAAGAGAGATGAGATAGGTGGCCCTTGGACCAATAGACGTCTTACAGAGGTCACTTGAATTGCTTTTAGGGTTTTGGGGGTGTCGATCTCTCTCAGTGCTTTAAGGTTGGCAGAAGACAGTGAGGTGGGGAGGTGAGCGGCAGTTAGAGACTCAGACAAGGGTCTATGATAAAACTTAAGAGCAAAGATCTAGAAAGTAAGTCAAGAGATGATAACTGTGCGACTTCGCGGGAACCATCAAAAGACAAAGTTACAGCTGGACATGGTTTTATTCCCATCACTTGGGAGGCAAAGGCAAGCAGATCCCTATGAGTTCGAGACGAGCTGTACAATAGACTGGACCATGGCGAGAGTTCTGTAGAAGGATGAGGTAGCTGTAATTAGCATAAGGAACAAACACCTGGAAGCTTTGTAAAGAAGTCAGTTAGAATCAGCATCCAAGGAAAGAATCTGAACAGCAGGTAGGTCTAAGTGATAGTCCTTGTTTCCAAGCATGATGGACTTTGTATATTGGGATTGTTACCTTCAGTGACTGCCTAGTGTTTGAAAACATGACAATACATATTTTTGTTGACACCGAATTGTTACAGTAAATGTGCTTCATATTGTCAGGCCATGGAAAGAGACAATTTAATTCTAAGTTGTAGCCCCCCAAAAGAACTGCTTTTCAACTTTCAATTTAAAAATCATATTCCCAGAGACAGGGCTGCCTTGTCAAAAGTAAATGATTTATTTTACAAAGCTTTTAAAAATTCACTCTGTTAACAGAACCCTTAAAACTTCTCTATAACATTTTCATTCTATACACTCAGCCAACAGATGAAAAAGCTGCCAGTTATATTAAATCTGTGAAAAATAATTTACATGTAACATAGACTGAATTAACAAAGCCTAAAGTCAACTTTTTACTCCTCCTGTCAATGGATAAATCTCTAGGTTACCGCATACTGACAGAAGTTAGCATTTCTTAACATCATTAAATTTAAAAATAGACTTTTTAGAGGCATAATTTATAAAGCAAGCTTATTAAATGGGCTTTAACAAATCCCGGCTTTTGGAATTTCTTGGAGAACTTCCACAAGCATCACCCAGCTCCTGGAGAACAACAACGTGTCTTTTTCACTGCCAAAGCTCTTGTACTCTTTGTATGCTTCAAGGTGAGGGTAGACCAGTTGCCCCTGGTACTCTATCACGTAGAGACTGGATCATATCCCCAAAGCTCCACAGGTGAGCCTAGGTTGGAGAGAATCTTATCCATCTACATCATCTCCTCCTAAAGAATCCGAGGACTTAGGACATTATTCTATAGACTCATATAAAACCAATTACCGAAGAGACCACTTGGGTATTCCCAAGTCTGGCACCATATGTTAGATTATGAAAAGGTAGCTGTAGAGATACAGAAGGTGGGGAGAAAGAGGGCTGTGGTCTGACCTTAGGCCTGATAGTGCTTATTCACATTGAGGGTCCAATTTTGTCATCCAAGTGTGAGGATGGTCAAAATGCCTACAGAAGATGGCATGTGGCCTCTCATAGGGGTGGGAATGACTTCCACAGTCCACAGGGGAAGCTGGGAAGTGTAGTTTTTTTTAAAAAAAAAGATTTATTTATTTATTATGTATGCAATGTTCCTCCTGAATTTATATCTCCATGCCAGAAGAAGGCACCAGATCTCATTACAGAAAGTTGTGAGCCACCACGTGGTTGCTAGGAATTGAACTCATGATCTCTGGGAGGGCAGCCAGTGCTCTTAACCTCTGAGCCATCTCTCCAGCCCTCAGAAGTGTAGTATTTTAGCAAGAAACTATCAAGCTATTAGAATTCCCCTTTCTAACCCACACTTAGTGACTACAATGTTTTGCTCTTTATTCTGGTAAAATATTCCTATGGAGCTGTCTAAAGAATGTTATAGGGGCTGGAGAGATGGCTCACTGGTTAAAAGTATCCTTGCTTTTCCAGAAGATGCAGGTTTGATTCCCAACACCTAAGCTGCAAGTCACAACTGTCACTCCAGCTCCAGGGGATCCCAGGCCCTCTGCTGACTTCCTCAGTCACCAGGCATGCAGGTAGTGCACAGACATACATGGATGCAAAGTGCCCATACACACAAAAATAAATTTCAAAAAAGAATATATGCTATATACATAAGTATATTTATATACACATTAAATTATGGTTAAAAATCCCTCCAAATTGGGTGATTGCCACTGTGTTTATGGCCACCATATGAAAGCCACAGTCTGATGATGTCTGTGTAATGGCCACTATTTGGTGGTCACTGTGTGATGCTCAATGTATGATGATCACTCAAGAGATATTCATTCTGTGATTGCCATGGTGTCAGTGTATAATGGTCACCCCATGATAGTACTGTGTAATGCTTCATATGATTACCACAGAATGAGGCCATTGTATGATGTCACTGAGTGATGGCCACTGTATGAATGTTATAGTGAGATGGTAGCTGTTTGAATGCCAATGCATGATGGCCATTGTGTGATAGCCAGTGAATGCCATACACTGTACGGTGGCCACCATGTGATAGTTACAGTGTGACAGTCACTATTTGATGGCCATATTGTAATGGCCACTGTTTGGTAGTCTCAATGTGATGGTCATTGTATGATGGTGTCATAGGGTTTATATTGCTATGAAGAAACACCACGGCCACAGCAACTCTTATAAAGGAAAACATTCAATTGGGGTGGCTCACAGTTCACAGGTTTAGTGCCAGAAGCAAAGACCTGTGTTTTGAGATCTGTATTTTTGTTTACAGCCATCTTACACCTCTGCAGGGTAAGTTCTGGGCCGAGGAGATTAACCTGGCATCTTATCTCCTAGTGAGACCTGCAGGCACCAGGCTTCAGAGACAATTAGCAGAAGGTAGTTCCATCCTAATGGTAAACCATGGTCAACCAGCAAATAAAACACCATATGGCAGGTGTGGTGGCACACGCCTTTATCCCAGCACTTGGGAGGCAGAGGCAGGTGGATTCCGGTGAGTTTTAGGCCAGCCTGGTCTACAGAGTGAGTTCCAGGATATCCAGGGATGCACAGAGAAATTTTGTTTCAAAAAAAACAAAACCACCACCACCAACAACAAGCCCACCACTTGGAATTGCTTCCACAGGAAGAGGCCCTGTTCTCTACACGTGTCTGAAGAAAGATTTAGGTCAAAGGTAGACAAAATGAAAAGGTAGTTCTCATCAAAATGTACATTTTTTTGTTTGTTTGAGACAGGGTCTTGTTTAGCCCAGGCTGGCACCTCAAACTCCTTATATAGCCGAGGATGACTTTGAACTACTGACCCTTCTGCCTCTACCTCCCAAGTGCTAAAATTACAGGCATGGGCTGCCTTGCCCAGCTTCTCACAGGATGCATTTCTTTTCTTTTCTTTTCTTTCTTTCTTTCTTTCTTTCTTTCTTTCTTTCTTTCTTTCTTTCTTTCTTTCTTTTTTTTTTGGTTTTTCGAGACAGGGTTTCTCTGTAGCTTTGGAGCCTGTCCTGGAACTAGCTCTTGTAGACCAGGTTGGTCTTGAACTCACAAAGATCTGCCTGCCTCTGCCTCCCGAGTGCTGGGATTAAAGGCATGCGCCAACACCGCCCAGCCAGGATGCATTTCAATGTGCTTCAGCAGCCATTTTTAAAACTTTGCAAAAGACTATGGAATGTTTAATGTTTCTAGAAATGCACAGACGTCAATCATATAGCCATTGTAGAGGTTTCTTCTTTTAACTTGATATAAAACAGACCCAGATCATCTTGCCAAAGGACTAACTTGCTAAGTGGCCTCCATCAACCCTTCTCACGGGTTTCATTTGTTATTGCAACTGAAGATAGAGGAGGACCACGCCAACCTTAAGAGGTCACTTTCTACACACGTGTTCTGTGAAGACAGGGGTTGCTTGGTCAGACAACAACAGGTGCAGACATTTTCAGGATGATGGGGTTCTTAGCCTTCTTCAGTAGTTACTGTATACATTGAGAATTGCACCCCAACATTTGCCTCTGAGTTCTACCTTTTTTTCTTCTCTCCTCTCAATCCTTCCCCTCCTCTCTTCTGCCTTCCTTCCTTTTTTGTCTTCTTGCGGCCTTTGAAATAGGTCTCACCATGTAGTCCAGTCCGGCTTCAAGCTTGCCATCTTCTCCTCCTTCTTCCCCTCAAGTGCTAGGACTACAGGTGCACACTGCCATACGGACGTGCTTTTTCCTATTTAAGGGAGTTAAGTAGCACTAACTATTATTTGAAAGGAAATAGTGTGTCAGATGTAGGTGCTTTCAACAGATGTGAATCATAAACTAATACCTTGGGAAACATAGGCAGCTTTTGGGTACCCGTGATGAATTGCTATCTCTGTATTGAAACACTCTCTCTCCAGACACAGGGTCAAATTATGGATAAAGTGAGTAGAATTATTCTCCTTAATTACAGTGGATGCTCATGAAACAGGTTTCGGTAAAAACTGGTTGTCAAGTTTTAATGCTCAATATTCTCAAATAATAACTGCAAGGGAAAGTTCTATCAAAATTATATCTGATCTTTATGTAATGATATATTACAAATATATAATAGAAATGGAGTTTGAAAACTGAAACAGGAGACTGTCAGTCACTTGAGACAGTGTGTTTATAATCATAAAAATGCCAGCATTAGTGTTATTTGGGTATTTTTTTGTGTATGTTCCTATGATCAAAATACTGGAGAGAAACGTCCGGAGCAACAGGTTGTGTTTTGGCTCTTGGTTTCAGAGGGTTCAGTCCATGGTTGCTTTGTCTCCTGCACTTGGCCAGGTCATCATGGTGGTGGCAGTGGACCTGCTCCCAGTAACCCACTGTCTTCAGCTAGGACTCAACTTCCAGTTTCCAGAACCTTCCTTGGGGACTAGACAGAGACAGAGACACAGACACACACACTAACAGAGGTGAGATGTGTACATACATGTTTGCTTGTTTATGATATATTTGTATGTGTTTAGGTGTGTAAATGTGGGCACATGTATTCTACTGAACATGTGTGGAGTTCAGAGGACAACCTTCATGCTGGTCCTTACCCCTCTGCTTTTATGAGACAGTGTCTCCTGTTTGCTTCTTTTTATGCCAGGCTACCTGGGTCTATGAGCGCCTAGTGACCCTGCCTCCGGTCTTCCTGTAGGATCGCTGGGGTATAGAGTTATAAATGTACACCATCTTGGCTGGTTTTCCATGGGTGCTGGGAATCTGAACTCAGATTCTCATACTTGAGTGGCGAGTGTTTTACCTACTTAGCTGTCTCCCGATTCTTTCAAACAAACAAACTTTTTATGAGTTGTCAGTCTTGAGCACATGAAGTCATGGCCTGTGACTGCATCTGAGGCCATGTAACTATATGTGGGGCTGGGAAAAACTTGGCCAAGGTTTCTGAATGCACAATGCCTAAACATTAATTCAAAATCAAGTGCAAAATGGATCTGATGTGTGTCCAGCAGCTCACCCATGTTGGCTGTATCACTCAACTTCACTGAAGCCTGGGTTCTGAGCTTCATGGGAGTTTTACCTTCCAAGGTCCCGTGACCTCCTGAACCACAGGCTCAGATTCCAGAGTATCACACAGTGCCAATGGCCATATTCTGGCTGTACATACACAAAGCTTTCTACTGTTGTAGAAACATCGTAATTTGGTTATGGAACATAACAACTTTTGATACGTTCCTTCCATTACCTCTGAGTGTATTGTTAGATTTTATTGTGTTAAAATGACTGGCTTGATCTTAGAAAAAAAAAAAAAGAATCTGTTTTGGGTTGGAATCAGACAGAATTTTCAAAAAAAATTTGAAAATTGATGTTTATAAAATCAAAAGTGTCAATCAATGTAGACAAACACTGAACATATTTTGTGTCATACTGCAGTATCAAATATCCAGTCAAAATTTAATCCTTCATATAAAAAATAAACACATCCACTTCATTTGTATGCAAATTTGTTTTTGCCTTAGTGGTAAAACTATGTATACCAAAGAATTGTTTTAAAATATGGTTATTTGTGATTTATTACCAGGAAATGTTTGGCACCTCCCCAAATGTCAAAGCTGAGAATGTCTATAGGAGTGTTTCCAGGGAGGTTTCCCTGAGGCAGGAATGTGCACACCATTCCCTGGTCTGGGGGCTTGGCCTGAATGAAGAGGCAGGGTGGGGGAGTGAGGGAGAGCGCCAGCTCAGGACCTGCATCCCTGTTTTCTGCTCTGTCCAGATGTGAGGCAGCAAGTAGCGGCTGAGAACTGCTTGCCCCATGATGGACCGCATCCTCGAACCGTGAGCCCAAGGAAACCCTGCCTCTTCTGGTTCATTTTTGTTGGTGGATTTGATCACAGTATGGATCAAACATAATAAAATATGTTTACAGCATCCTGTAAACATATGATGTATTTTACACCTGAAGACAAGTGGCAAACATAAATGCTTTAGAAGGACGGTTGCAGAGCCTGGGTGTTTCTGAGTGTCAGAGACTGTATCGACTGTTAACTCAAGACTCAGGAGCCTGGAAGCATGTCGGGCTGGCCAGGCAGAGACATTTTGACCAAAGAGAGAAGGTAGTTGGTGTTAGAAGACTGCATCTGTCCATGTCTGTGGACTCTGGGAAAGATGTTCCCTCCTACAGCAAGATGGCCTTAACCTTAGCTGTTTGGAGGCTCCTTGAGAAATTCTAAGGCCACCATACTGCTCTCCCATATAAGTGACAGTGACACAAGGGGTCCCAGGCCATGTTCTTTAGCAAAGAGGGGCATTTGGATGGGTAGAAACAAGTCTCTGGGCTTCTAGAAGCATTTGGGTTTCATTTGGGTTACATTTTTCTAAAACTCCTGATGAGGGCCAGGAGGCACTGGACTAGTGATTTTCTCATTGCAATAACAAAACACCTGACCAAAGCAACTTAAAAGAAGAAAGTTTTTTTTTTTATTTTGCTTACACTTTGAGGTACAGTCATCAGAGCAGGGACAGGGGTAGTCACACTGTGTTCACAGTCAGGGAGTAGAGAGATGGAAGTTCACATCCTTTAAAAACCAAGATTTATTTTTATTATTTTTTATGTGTATGAGTATTTTTCTTGCATGATGTATGTGCACGACTTAATACACAGGGAGGCCAGATAAGGGTATCATATGTGATGGATTCTGTCCCTTTAAGGGCAAGCCACACCCACTCCTGCAGTAGCAGAATCATTCTCTCTCTGTCCCCACTGCTCTTGGGAGAGGCAGGCGGGCTTCTCCTGCTACCCCCTTCCCCCTCTCTCTCTCCTTCTTTCTCTTCTTTCCCTTCCTCCCTTTCCCCTCCATAATCCATCTAATAAAATGTTTATAACTTTACTATTTGTCTGGTCTCACGCCACCTGCTCGCCTCTGCTGCCGCCACCACCATGGCCTCCAGCACAAGCTGCCGGGGACCCGCTACCATTGGAGACCTGACCACGTGGTCTCGACTTTGGGGACCCGCTGCCGGGGACCCCAATTAATTAAAAAGAACAATATCATATTTTCTGAACAGGAAGCTACAGATGGTTATTAATTGCCCTGTGGGTACAGGGAACCAAACTTCGGTCCTCTGCAGGAGCAACACCTGCCCTTAACTGCTGAGCCATCACTCCAGCCTTCTTTCTTTTCTATTAAGCTCTTGAGACTGGGCCACCCACATTCTGGATGAATTTCCCCTCCTTACTTAAATCCTTCTGGACACACCCAGAGGTCTCCTTGGTGACTCTAAGTCTGGTTAACTTGAGGGTGAAGATTAACTACCATAGGCACTTGGCGACCTTCTCCCTTGAATATTTTGGGTGTGTTGGTTTAAGAGCTGGGAATTTAGCTCAGCAGTAAAGCCCTTACCTGGTCTCCTGAGGCAGTCTGGCCTCCACCCCCCAGTACCTGTTGAAAATAGAAGAGGAAGCTTAGGGAGGCTGCCTCGGACAAAAGGGCAGCTCTCTGGCTTCTACAAAAGGAAGCCGATGTAATATTTAACCATTGAAGAGAGGCAGCTGCTTGGACAAAGTGTGTCCAGGAAAAAAGAACAAGACCAAAGTTACCATTCAGGGAGAAAGAAGTTCACGGGTCTCTTTGGAAATGCTGTAGTCCATCATAAAAGACAGATAACGTCACTGAAGATGAGGCGGTTTTCTTTGCATCGACTTGGATTTGGTTGCAAAACAGGGCAGGTTCAAAAAGCCAGCTGTTAGTCTCATGTTTGTTGACCTGGAAATGTGCAGCCACCAGAACACAGGACCCGAAGTCGGTGTCCAGGCAGCATCTCACTGCATCTGATGCTCACACAAAACCTCTGCCAGCGATGCCCCCCACACAAAGGACTCCTGCGCGCTGTCTTTCCTCTCCCACGGCTAGAGTGCTGCCCAGATGCAGAGAGCTAGAGAACCATGAACCGGGCCAGGACTTTTGCTCTTAGGGTCTCAGCCTTGTTGAGTGCTGACATGAAGGGCTATGTATTTCTGTGGCTTGTGTGTGATCCCAAGGCTTGTACGTAACTCACCTCTTGGATTCATGTATTGATGGTGTTTGGAGGTCAAGCCGTGGGGACATAACCAGGGATAGGTAAGGGAGCCAGGGTGGGGCCCCCTGATGGTATTAGTGGCTTTCTGAGAGGAATACATGGGCTGATGTACTGTCGTGTTCTCGTCAGATGAGGAGAGGTGACAGAAAGATCATCTTCCGTAGATGCCTGCATGCTGATATTGGCCCCAGAAATCTGGAACTGTGAAAAATAGCTTTCTTTTCTGTATACATGACTCAGCTTGAGGTTTCCTGTTAGAAAATGGCCTAGGAGATTGCTTCCGTGGGTAAGACAGGAAATACTATGTATGGACCAATTTCTGCTGAGCCGACCCAGCCAACATGCTCACCACTTTGATGCCAGCACTCAGGAGGCAGAGGCAGACAGGACTCTGCGAGTTAAGGCCAGCCTGATCTACAGAGCTAGTTCTAGGATAGCCAAGGCTACACAGAAACTCTGTCTCAGAAAGAAAAAAAAGTCCAGTTAGACCTCAAGCAGGTGGTGAATACACCGAGGACTCCCTCCTCCTCGGGGGCAGTGCTGTCGTTTGCACAAACCTAGCTTTGGTAGGACAGAAGCAGAACCACAATGGAGTGCCATGTGTGACTATAGAAAAGCAGCCCCTGACGCAACAGTGGCTTGAGAAGTCATTATTATTATTATTATTATTATTATTATTATTAATGAATATAAAGTAGAAAGACAGCTAGCCTTTGTTTCATAAAACAGAAGCCTCCACCTTCTGGAAACCTACAACAAAACTTCAGGCTTCACTTCTTGGACCTTATTCTCCTAAACAAAGTTCAGCGTTTGTTATACTCTGTTAACCACGGAAACCCAAAGGTCCTTCTCTAACTAACCCGCTGTGCTCCCTGCTCTCCCAGTCTCTGTGTCCTCTCATGTCGGAGAGTCGCGTGTGGAGCCATGGAGCACAGCAGCAATCGCCCAGAGAACTTCCCGCTTAATGTGTTCTCTGTCACGCCTTACACACCCAGCACCGCTGACATCCAGGTGTCCGACGATGACAAGGCGGGGGCCACTCTGCTCTTCTCGGGCATCTTTCTAGGACTGGTGGGGATCACGTTCACTGTCATGGGCTGGATCAAGTACCAGGGTGTCTCCCATTTTGAATGGACCCAGCTCCTCGGGCCCATCCTCCTGTCAGTCGGCGTGACCTTCATCCTGATCGCTGTGTGCAAGTTCAGAATGATATCGTGCCAGCTGTGCACAGAGAGCGAGGAAAGGGTCTTGGACTCGGACCCGACTTCTGGAGGACAGTCGTTCGTTTTCACTGGCATCAATCAGCCCATCACCTTCCACGGGGCCACCGTGGTGCAGTACATCCCTCCTCCTTATGGCTCTCAGGAGCCTCTGGGGATGAATGCCGCCTACCTGCAGCCCATGATCAACCCGTGTAGCCTTGTACCTTCTAGCGGAGCGGTGGCCACCATCCCAAGTCCCCCTCAGTACTATACCATCTACCCTCAAGACAATGCTGCATTTGTGGAGAACGAGGGCTACCCTCCTTTCGTGGGTGTTGGAAACGACAGGTATGCGGGGTCCTGGGATCTCTGCTCTCCCGTTCAGCGTCACAGTTAGTATAGATAGGTTTGGACTCCAGGCAGGTGATGGGGACCGTAAATGTCGCTGTAGCCTGCTGCCCAGAGTGGTGGCCATGGATCTCTGCAAATGCCACTGTGTTTTGTGCTGTTTCAGGCCCAGCTCTGATCCTGACCAGCTAGAAGGGATGCAGACGGAAGAAGAGGACTGTGTACGCTTCTCTCCTCCCCCCTATGAGGAGATATACGCCCTCCCTCGCTAGAGACTGTAACATTAGGGAATGGACATTTAAGTCATTGTGTTGTGACATTTGGAGAGATGTGTGTCGTGATCTTCAGACGTTAGATGCCAAAGCAACTCAGGCAACCTTACAGATGCCATTTAAGGTAGGAAAGGAGTGGGGGTGGGGATGTGAAATGTTTCAAGGCTGTTAAATTAAGCTGCCCTGGGTAAGTTCACAAGTACTACAGTTTTGAATTCTCTCAGCTGAGAGATTCTCCGCTTTTGGAGGCATCACTTAATGCTAGAATGATATGTAGTGTGCTCTGTGCCTTGGGTTTGATCTTCAGTGCCAGAAAAAGGAAACCAAAACCCAAACCAAGTACGATCCCTCTACATAAGGTTCAGGGGGAAAATGTCACCTCTCTCCCCATCCCCGACTCTGTCTATTTCCAGGCATTAGTGCCTGAGAAGTTTCAACTCCACTGGCCAGGGCATCTTTCAGAGAGATGAAAGTGGAGCGGGAAGGAAGCAGGAAGAGAAAGTCAGCCCAATAGAGATTTCCCTGCACCCAGGCCCGGCCTTCTGAAGCAGACTGCTTTATCCCAAACAGCCTGGTTGCTGTCTGGTCTCCCTTGAAGCCCTTGGATCTGGAAAAGTCTGTAAAAGAAGTAAAGAGGGAAACCCATTAACAAATAAATGAATAAATAGAGTGGAATAAAATAATGCCTGGTGTTAGAGTGGTATCGGATGGCTGATGAGACCGTGGAAGAGAGCAGCAGGAAAATGAATAAATCCAGAAGCTGTCACCAAGTTACACTTCTCTCGCTGCTATGGTCTTCTGCAAGGTTGAAGTTCAAGGTGTCGTAGCTTGGAATGAGCTCCTGGAACCCCCAGGCTAGGATCTGCTGACTTGAACTAGCTCAGCCTGATCCCCACAGGTGAGAAGCCTTCACACATTCCTTAGAACAAAGAAAGCTGATCTCCTTTATCTTTCTAAATCCCAATCGAGTCGTCAGCAACCCGAACAAAGCTGCAACTTTAGGAGATTTCTCAAGATTTACAAAAGAAAGGGCCTTTCAGGGTAAAGGTGTTTTCCCCAGAAAAGATGGAAGGATTAGCATGTCATTAAGGTTTTGGTTACTGTGCTTTTTTATGGAGTTATTTTTACTTTCTCTGAGAAATATCTAGATTTTTCAATGATAGTAAAATAATCTTGGTTTATTGTTGTGATTCATATTATACCTTAGGGATAAAATCTTTTTTGTGGGGAGGAAGGGGTTGAGACAGGGTTTCTCTGTAGCTTTGGAACCTGTCCTGGAACTAGCTCTTGTAGACCAGGCTGGCCTCGGAACTCACAGAGATCCGCCTGCCTCTGCTTCCTGAATGCTGGGATTAAAGGTGTGCACCACCACCCCTGGGTGGGATAAAAGCTTTTATAGTTATTTTTCACATTAGTGTTAGCAAGTAATAGAAAACTAGAAGTCTCTATAGTCAGCATGCTGACTCTCCAATCCAACTTGTTCATGAAATCCTGGACACTCACTATTTAGACTGTCTTAGAGTTCACTATGTAACCTTGTAGATAAGGCTGGCCTCAGTCTCGTAGAGATCCGCCTGCCTCTGCCTCCACTTGTGTGGAGACTACAGGCAGGCACCAACATGACCAGCAAAATTCCCAATTTTTAGCTAAGGGTCTCTTAGCTAAGGGCCATTGACTTGAGGGAGGAAATTAGGAGACAAAGACATAATAGAGCATCATTAATGGCATGCTGACTGGCGAACGTCACAGCCCTGCCTCCCTCATCCCCTTCCCAGCCTCACCTTCTTTTAGAATCATGAGTTGAGTCATAATGAGCCTCAGAAAGGAAATGTTGAGAAAGAGCATTTGTATGGAGCCGGCTTGGACAAGACAGACAGTTGTCTTGAGGTTTCTGGGAGAGTCAGCTATTCTGACTCTCTGAACCTCTGGGTATACTGCTCCAGGCAGTATAATCATTCAACATCACAGTTCCAGTCCCTATGCCAACATAGATGTCATTTATGTCCCCAACAATGCTACTTCAGGACTAATATCCTCAGAGTTCAAGGTGCGTGTGAGGTTCACAATAATAGGGGGACCAGAAAATTAGAATTTGGGAGCTAGGGATGTAGCTCAGTTGATATAAAACTTACGTAGCATTCACAGAAATCTGGTTTGGTCCTCATTGCTACATATACTGGGCATGTTGGTCCATGCTTGTGACCCAAGCACTCTGGGACAGAAGCAGAAGGGTAAGAAATTCAAAGTTATTGTCTGCTACAGAGCACATCTAAGGCCAGCCTGATATACACATGACTCTATTGCAAAAGAAAGATAAGGCGGGAATTTTTTTTTTTCAAGCCACGCTTATTTGTTGACATCTACTTTTTGTTGGCACAGCGACCACAGAGCCAGAAGATATTTGTGAGAAACCAAACCAAGAAGGAACAGCTTGGCCCACAGTGCACTTCCAGTCTAGTGGGAAATAGACAGTGGTTCCTTTTCTCTATTATCTATTGTTGACTCTCAGATTTCTATGCGGGATCCTGGGGAAGTAAAGTCAGACCCATTTCCTTGTGTGACCCCAGGGAGTGCTGTTCCCAGGATCAGCCCAGCTACCGGTGTTGATCAGGGAGAGAGGACTATGCAGGAACTTAAAGGAACATTTATATTTATTAGAAAAGGAAGGGGGGGCAGCACACAGAGTGAGGAGCCTGCAAATCAGTGTGGGAGGCAGAAGAGGCAGCAGGTGGGTTGTCTTACCTGCTGCAGCTGCCCTGGAAGGGAGCTTCAGTATTCTGTCTTTCTCTGCGCAGGAGTGAACTCACTGACAGCCCCACCACACTCCATTTTTGTATTTGGAAGTGACTAAGGCTGAAATATGGGAAACCCACTGAGGGACACCTGGCTTGTGACCACCAGGTTCTTGCTTGGACTCCTGGTCAGCCAGTATGTGTTCTCAACCGATTTTGGTTGCTGCTGAAATGACTGCCTTTGAACTTTGAATGTGAGACTGATCTGGGGACAGGGACTGGAGCCAGTCCGCTGGTTCTCTGTCTCCTTGTCTCCTCCTTAGATGATCTGTGGGGTAGGCAGCCTGGCTCCGGGCAGACACTGAAGGAGTCTAATGTCCAGCTTTCCAAGCATGTCGGCTTTGTGTGAGGGTCCTTGTGAAGCAGGGGGCTATTTCATTTTTATCTCTCTGGAAGAAAGCCCCTCCATTCTAGTTAAGTCACCAATAGTAGCTTTATGTGGCTAAAGGAGACACACCATTGTCGCACAGCCCCCAGTTCTGCACCATCTCAGGGAAGGCCAATGCAGTGAGAACAGCCCGAGGAGTCGGAGACCTATGAGTAACAAGAGGGTTAAAGTGTAGCCGTGCGCCCTATACTTTATCACCGTACATTTTCTGAGGTGAAAAGACTAGGTGATCAGAGCCAACTTTCCATTTCTTCAATTTGAATAAAAAAAAATTAATTACCCTCCCTTATCGCCTTCCCTCTGTCCCATTAAAACCTTCCTTCTCAACAAGTGCCTCTCCTACTTTGTATGAGTGTATGTGGGAGTGAGCATGAGTGTGTATGTGTGTGTGTGAGAGTGAGTGTGAGTATGTATGTGCATAAGAGTGAGTGAGTAACTGTGTGTGTGAGTGTGTGAGTGTACGTGTATGTGTGTGTTGTATGTTTGGCCCATTGAGTTTCACTAGGGTCATTTGCATGATCATGGAGGTGAACTCATTTGCAGCCTGACACACACTTGGTATTAAGCACTTCCCTGAAACCCTCATTGAACAGCGCTCAAAAATCATCTTAGCTCATGAAAACCAGGACCACCATGCAGCTGTTGCTGCTTCCTGAGGCTCCTGAGAAATGAATCAGCCGTTGAGGTCTTAGCATTTCTCTCCACCTCAGTGGATTCACCAGCCAGCGAGTTGCCCGCTAGCCACACTAACTGTAATGGCTGTGATCTGGGCCGTGGGACCAGCTGCTAGGGGCAGCGTTAGTGAGCCGACCCGAGGTGGGGGCTGCTGTGTGAGGCAGAGCAGTAGGGGCTGGCCCGAGGACAGCTCTCACCTGAGGGACTCTGATGGCGTAGGGGCCACGTGGGAAGTCTTTGGCTCCCACAGGCATCCCAAGCACATGATGACTCGGTAGCTAGAGCTACAGGATTCTGTGGGAGCGTTTTAAAGAGGGAACTGTGACCTGTTAGGCCAAGGCCCAGAAGGCTTATTGGGGTGTAATGTCTTTGCCTCCTCCCTTCATACTCAGCCTCTAGTGGGGTCATGCAGAAGACCACCTACAGTGAATTCAAAATGTTGCTGAAAAAACTTTTAATTACAGGAAACAAGTGGGTTTTAAAAATATTTTATTAGCTGTTGTTATTAAAACCATACAGATAAAACTTTTCAACTTAATACTGTGGGTTACCTCTGTACAAATAAAAAAAGTGAGCTCAACATTTTTAATAAAACTATTAATTCCTGTACGATGGTAACTCGACATGATAAACCTGTTTTCCAAAGTTGACGACATAGTTTCCAAAAATCAAATATATGTGTATAGATCACATTTTATGTTTGTATTAAAAGACCAATAACACTTATAGAAACATCCAGAACACTTCATTGAAACAATGTAAAAAACAAAACCCTAGAAAAGAACACAGTTCTGTTGAAGCCGTGGGACCTGCACCACTTCCCTTTTATTAGGTTGTCAATCACCATCTGATCATTCACCAAAGAACATTCTGGTAGCACCACTGAGAACAGCTCTGATAAGGCAGGGTCACTACTGTGCATCGTGGGGCAGGTACAAGCTGTTGTACAGTCACGGAGGTTGGGCACTGGCTATAATGGCAGTGTCAGGAGATACACTGAACAGGAACCGTTTAAGACTCTGTTTCTAGCAAAGGACCCCAAAGATGGCATGGAGAAAGGCTTGTGAATGAAAAAAAAAAAAGTTCCTTAAGAACTCCCTAGATGGGCATGCTGGTTCTCTCTTGTAACCTCAGCACTCGGAGATAATGGTGGGGGGGCTGAGGCAGGAGGATCTCCACAAGTTCAAAACTACCCTGGGCTACACAGGGAGTTTTAGCCCAGCCTAGGCTAACTCTCAAAGCAATGACGACAAAAGGACGACAAAGAGGTTAACATCAGCTGGGAGCATCAGGGAGCAGATGTGAGCTGGTCTCCCGATTGCAAAGCTGACAGCTGTTGACACCTTTGGTTGGGCAAGCATGAGCTCAAACAGGCTTGAGAAGCAAGACCGGAACTCCCATGGCAAGATGCTTCCACAGAGCCCTTAGGACACACCCTTTCTCCCCTGAGCCTGGGAGGGGCAGATCCCTCTTGCAACAGGGGATCAGCACTTTCACAGGTGTAGGCTCCCCAGGGACCCCCCCTCACTTCCCCTTT
Source organism: Dicrostonyx torquatus (assembly GCA_028555095.1). Classification (NCBI taxonomy): domain Eukaryota; kingdom Metazoa; phylum Chordata; class Mammalia; order Rodentia; family Cricetidae; genus Dicrostonyx; species Dicrostonyx torquatus. The sequence continues at coordinate 5,881,578 of JAQHUG010000088.1, read as the reverse complement.
GCTCCACTAAGCCCATATGAGGCAACTTTCCAAACTCACCCTGTGGCTTTTGGCTGCACAAACAGCCCTTTCAGCTCTCCCTTTGCTTTTCTTCTTCTTGATAGAGTAGAAAAATAAAGCCTCTTGTTTGTGGAGCGCTGACCTTGAGTGTCCGTTTTCAGCTTCAGTCCTGTGGGACTCCCTTTGGCCTTCTTTGCTGTTAGATTAGGGGAGTAGGATTTCACTGTATCTCAATACTGTGGGGGTGGCTATATCCCAGACAGGCGCCCCTCTACAAAGCCATGACATGGAAACTTTCTGTCAACTGTGAGTTGAGAGGTTCCAGCATTCATCAGATATGATATGGTCTAGATCCCAGCATTATCCCCGACTGTCACATACAACCTGCATGCTATCTTAATGCCTATGACACCACCAGCATCCACAGGGGCCTCACTGATTCTGCACTTGGACAATACTCTCTTCCTCTTGAATAGCAAATTGGAGGTGAAAATATAAGAACTTTCCAAAAGATGACAAATAACTTAGTCTGTTAGCTGTTTGCAGGGTTCTGTTTGTTTGTGTTGAGATGGAGTCTTGCTAGGTTGCCCCACCTGGTCTTGAACTTATGGACTCAAGTGACCCCTTCACTCAGCATTGTATTAGATGTGACTATGGGCACACACCTTCATATCTGAGTTTTGGACCTTGTGCGAATATGCACATGTGTGTGTATACATATAGAACTCAGAGGCTGTTCTTTGATATTGTTCCTCAATTGACATCCACCATTTTTTTTTTAAGCAAAGTCTCTCCCTGGCCTGGAACTCACTAAGTCGGCTAGGCTGGCTGGCCAGTGAAGCACAGGTATGCACCTGTCTTTCCCCTCTCTGGGATTTTAAGCAAATATACAGCCAAGCTAACTTTTAAAAATTGGTTCTGGGGATTGAGGCTCAAACCTAGTTCTTCATGATTGCATGCAAGCAGTGTCTCAACTGAGCTATATCCCCGCTCCTTTCCTGTTATTGGAGGCTGTCCAGACTTCCAAAATAATCACACAGAAATTTGTATTAATTAAATCACTGTTTGGACTATTAGCTCTAGCTTCTTTCTAGCTCTTATGTCTTAAATTAACACATTTTTATTATTTTATACATATTTTACCACAAGGCT
>JAQHUG010000088.1:5806222-5822102 GCA_028555095.1 Dicrostonyx torquatus | reverse complement strand
ACACAGTACCTGTCACAGGAGTGCTGGTCACACACAGACACAGTACCTGTCACAGGAGTGCTGGTCACACACAGACATAGCACTAAAAATGTATAGCTCAAATAGATAAATCAGAGAGCAGTGAGGGCCTCCAGTGTGACCCTGTTCCCAGATAGAGGATCCAATGCCTGTCTGGATCCACTTGTTCGTTCCTTGGGCCTGGTCTCTCAGCAGGTTCTTTCTGGCTTCCCTTGAATTCCAGGAAGAGTGAGCCCTGCAGGCTTACCCACAGTTTCTATGCAACAGTGAGGGCCACAGAACAGACCTGAGGTGATGGCCAACCAGACTACACCTGACCAGAACCCCTTGACTCTGGATTGTATTTCATTCTCTAAGTTTTGGGGCTTTTTTTCATTAACTCCAAAGATCTCGGTAGCTTCTTGACGACAGGCCTCAGAACACAGGCACACGTTTCTTTCCAGCTTGGCCATACTGAGTAACTTCTCTTCTTGGTTCCCCCCTCCACTCATCCTTCTGATTGGACAGACTCTTGGCAAGGGACCCCAAGCGTCAGGCCTTTGACCTCAGATCTGGTAATAAATTTGTCAGCTTTATCTTTAAAAAGAACTCAGACCAAAAAGTTGCCTTCTGATTCTAGATTAGCAATCTGGGATCACCCCAGAGAGTTCAAATTGGAATGCATACTAGGATAAAGCAAAGGTCAGTCCCCCCACTCTCCTTGATCCCGAAATCTGCCTGGCCCACCCGGAACCATTGCTCGTGACTGTACCAATCAGTCTCTCCTGGACCGGCCCTGAGCCATGTGCTCTAGCCCTGAACTGGAGCCCATATGTTGCCCTGGAAGCTGATTTGCCTTGGATCGGGAACAAGTTAAATATTTGTTTAACTGAGTACATTGTATGCTATCCTCATTTTCTGCAGGCAGGGCTTGTGGGGAAGGTGGCTATCAGGGTTCCCTCCACTCTTTCAGGCTATCCCAATGCTTTGGAGGAGACTGCAGGAGTATTGGGACACGTCAGGTTACCCCAAGCTTCAAACACATGTTGACATGAATGTGTAGGGGAAAGGCCATTAATGACTTCACTAGCTATGAACGGTTTCAGCAAGAAACCCAGTTGTCAAATTGACAGCTTTTGCTTTGGCAGAATGGGACTGTGTATTTGACTCACATCTTTTCTCACAGCCTGTGCTCTGGGTTGTATTGATGTGAAATTATAACCACCATGGAAGTCTAGCTGGGTAGCAGCATGCCCAGGACCCAGCCGAGAGAACGCTTCCTCTCCGAAAGCCTTTAGATGCCACTCATGCTCGGCTAAAGAGTTCTTGGGTTTCATGGGAGGAACACACAGCTGACTTTATGTGGGAAGTAGAGCACAGCCTCTTTGCGAGTGGTAGCCATTTATTTAAAGTCAGAGAAAGTGCCACGCCTGTCAAGTGGGGAGACGTTTGTGCCATTCGTATGGTGTCTGGAAGCATGGTCTCAGAACCTTCCTTCTGAACTCTTGTCCTTACAGAAACATTGTTTATAAAAAGGTAAAACAAATGTGAAGACAGATTCAAGTAGAGGACTACAAAGAAAGCAATCTGTCTTCCCGACACATAAAACCCATTTCAGGATTTTTATTTTATCATACAGACACACACTGTTTAATCAATGTCACAGCAGTTACATCTTTAAGAGACAATGCCAGTGCCCCCAGGATGCGGACACAGCTTAAAAAAACATGCGAAGACACAAATCTCATTTCTGTGCTGTATGACTTGGTCTTCTCTGTCCTGGGCTTAGCCACACAACCTGGAAAAACACTCAGGAAGGAACGGAACACAGGAAAGTCCCCAGGCTACTTGGCTGGAATGCAAAGGGTGAAAGGAACGCTTCTGTTCTGTGTAAATCTGTCCAGATTTAGTGTTTTACAGAACCAGGCAATGCTTTTGGTGCCAAGCCCACACTCTGCCTAGAGGCCTCTCCAAGAGGCGGAAACTCCCGTGCCCCGAAGTCAGGTTCCATAAAGGTGGAAATGAATTTTCAACATTCCACTGTGGATACAATTTATGTCTTTCATCTTTACACATATAGTGGCTTTACTCTGCAGTAGAGTTTGCAGAGTAAAAAGAATGAAAACCAAGAAGCATGTTAGTTAGCATTTTAAGGATACCAGACATTGTCAATTTAGGCTTGTGCAGTTATGATACCAAATTTTTATAGCGTTTTAGAATGTAAATTTCAAACTACAGTACATATTTCACATCTGCTCTATCTCTATATGCATAGATATTTGTTTCACTATAACTATATACGACCACCTCTCTCTCTGCATATATATATATGTATGCATATATAGATTCACACACATACATTCATTATATGCATTCACACACATACAGATGAGCCTGGTAAAACCTGTGTCTCTCTTTTATAATACATGTTTAGCATCATTTGTTATCCCATGCCAGACGCCCCACTGCCTTAGGTGAAGGGAGCCTCAGGGTGGGAGAGTGTATGCATAGCTTCGCAAGAAGAAAGAGATTGTAGAGCAGGGGAGGCTTGAATTTTCCCCAGCGGTGGTTTGCATTGCTTCCTACATGGAAAAGGTGCTGGAGGTATGTCATGATTCGCTTTCCTGGCTGCGGCAGCAGAAAGGTGAGCTCAGGGCCACCATGGCCTAAAGTATGGACTCTGTCTCAAAGTACAAAAACAGCAACAGCCCCCCCCCCAAAAAAAGTGAAAACTGTGCTCCTCTGGGAACAACTGAAGCAGCAATTTGCTCTAGAATTCAGTGCCATCCATTTGTGGGGCGAGGTGACTGTCAGCAACCACCCAAGGCCTCCAGTTCCAAGGAGGTGTTAAGCAGTTCAAGTAGCCTGGTTCTAAGTCACGAGGCATTTCCAGTCCCAAGATCTTGTTCGGCCCTTCTGTCTAAATCTAGTGCTGTGCTTGCCCTTTGAAGCTGGACCGGTGTTGCTGGGCAGCAGGCAAGCAGGCCTATGCTGTTTGCTCTCGAGAGCATGGGCTTGGAGTGGTGCTTGCTGGCACTCAAAGACGAGTGTGATGGGGAGCAGACTCTTGCTAAGTGGGCTCCACACCCCTCTACCCCACACTGCCCCCATACCAGGCCACCTTTGTTCCTGCTGCCGGTAGGAGAGGCTGCATCTCCAACCCCTCGCTCCCAGCAATGCACCAGTTCTTGGTTGGGGTGTTGGGAGTAGGTGGGGGGCAGGCCTAAAATGGGAAAAGGCTTTAAAATTCCTTAACTCTCAGAGACAGTTGTCATTAAGCTTAATGCATTTGATTCAACTGCTCAGAGGTCTCCACTTCTAGAACCAGCAGGCTTCCTTGCCGGAAGGGGCCCTTTAGGGCTGTCCTAGCACCATTTGGAGACAAACTCGATACCTTTTTCTAAGCAGGGAGAGGTGGCTCAGTTCAGTAATCAGCACTGATTACTGGGAGGTGGAGGCAGAAAAATCACGATTTCCAGGTGAGCCTGTGAGATACCTCCACCCCCGCTTAAATAAAACAAAACGAACAAAAAGGAAACAGACAAACCAACAGTTTAAAGCTCCAAGCTAATTTATTGTGAAATTTGAGAAGTTTAACTTTGCCATCCCTCACTTAGCACAGCCCTAGCGACTTTGGAATGACTGAGACTCCTTTGACACATCCTAAGACCTCTCCTGGGAGCTGAGCTCCTACCCAGAATCCCCTGGTTACAGGTCTGTTTGGGGTGCGGCCCAAAGGCGTATCTACAGAATAACCCTGGCACACTAAGCTGGGTTTTTTGCAGGGCATGGATTTCAGACATCTTACATCATTCTCACACCTCTCTTTCGGGATGGGCTCATGGGAACTGGCCCGCACAGCAGTTTAAGCAAAAATGTTACTCTGATTTGATATAGATTTTATGGGCATTCTCACTGTTTGATGCACTCTTACACACACACACACACACACACACACACACGTACACACCACTGCCGCCACCACCACTGCTGCCACCACCACCACCACGGCATAATAAATAATTCCTTCTCTTAGTCAAAGCTCTGGGAATGAATATTACATTTTCATCAGTTGGCCAACACTCTGAAACTGAATGTGAAATTCCATGGCTTTTAAAAGTTGTTGAAGTCAGTGTGGCGTGATGAAATATATGTAGTATTAAATTTCAGAAACAAAACAAACCCCAAACCAAAGCCCTCTCTTTAGGGCAGCCTGATTAAAGCAGCTGGAGAAGGGGGCGGGGTGGAGTCAGGAGAAGGGAGAGAGGTCTCTCTTGCTGTCATCAGAATATTCTTCTGCCTACCCCTGCCTCCCAGAACAAATAAATAGAGCATTGATTGTCTCTAAACACCAGCTAACCCGAGAAGAGGGTCCCTGTGAGGAGTTTCAGTTAGTGCCACCCATTTCTCTACAAGGAAACGGCTTGTGACTTTGAAAATAAGCAATTTATAATTTCCTAAAATTTATTCTTCCTGGAGGGAAGGGCATCCACCCATCCCTTATGTGGCAGGCGGGCTACATGCTTTCTCATTTAGGAGCAGACCGTTTCTTCTCTCAGGTCTTCCCAACTGTTCTAAAGAAACCAGGAACCCACAATTGAAAAGGGAGGACCGAAGCAAAAAAGGAGAAAATTTAAAAACCCGTCTACAATTATACACTTTATACTGCATTTTAATTTCCAACAGGCTGAGTGTATTTTAATAAGTATTGACAATTAGGACAATGAAAAGAGATCATCAGGAAATACAATTTTCTTTCTATATTTGGTGACCATGTCACCCTCATCCCCCCCCCTCCCGACCACGTGGGTGGGACTAAAAAAAGAAAAGACAAGAAGGCATTGGCCTGGGTCTAAACCTTTCAATTTCGCGACTTTGTCTTGACCACAGGGTCTCATCTAGGGAATGAAAACTGCGTTTGCTCAGTCTGGAGTCCCTTGGCTACATTGTGCTAACCCCCAGTACTGCCAGCGCCCGGACAGTGGGGCAGTATACTGAGATCTGACATTCGTAGGTAGCCAGCGGCAGGCTCAGGGATCACCCCAGTCACCTCTCTGTTCAGTCCTAGGCCTTACTGGAAGAATTGGAAACCTTGATTTTACTGGTAAGCCAGAAAGTCAAGTCCCCTCTGCAGCCCAGAAGGCCTTAGGGTGAGTCCTCGACTTAGTGGGGTGGGCCCGGCGTCAGCTGGCTGATCTGTCTGGACCACAGCTGCAGCTGCAGGGACCGGAGCCCTTCTCGGACTCAGCTCCTTTCAGAAAACTTTTTTTTTTTTTGTCGGATGTGGTTTTCTTTTAATTAATCACTCATGGCCGCGCATCCGCGGAGCCGCTTCCCCACTCATCCTTCAGCCTTACTACGATAGGTATTTGGAAGGGAGAATCGGCTCCTCTCTTAGGGGTGGCGTGGCTGTGGACCCTGACAATGATCCGCCCAGCTACTGCCCGCATTTTGTCAAACGACCTTCTGGAAGGTCCGTCCCGCTCCAGATCTTCGGGCCTGTGTGCCATGCTGGTCCTGAATCTTTTCAGGTTCAGGCTGCGGCCTGGGTGGTCCAGGTGCTCAGGGTGGTCTTTGCACACCATTGTTTCTTCAGGTTCCTTCGACGTCCCTCCAGCACGAGCCTCATTTCGTCCCACCCCTTGTCCTCTTTTGAGGACCTCTTAGGGCCTGTCTTGGCCTCGGGCACTAGAACATTCTGAACTTGAAAAGGCAAACTGGCCAGGCTGCGGGACTGTTGGGTACCGGGAGGTTGGCTTCCCCTGGCCTTGGCTGTGCAGTGTCCAGTCAGGACAACCTGATCCCAGGCCCCAGCACCCTGCGGGCTGTGTTGGAGAGTCCCCACGTAGTGGGTGAACTAATGTTAACTCGGGTCTCTATTTGTGTTTAATGCTCTCGCCGCTTCTGAGCCCCGAACAGAAGCCTCCTACGCGGGCCTCAGCTTTAAGAACGCATCCAGATGTGGCTGGGACCACCCTGTGCCTCGGGTGTCTCCAAATGTGGCGCAGGCCGCCCCACGACGAGCGAGGTGGGATCGGATATTCCCGTGTGTGGGTGTTGGTGGAGATTCGGTGCTGCTGGGAGTGTGAACTTGAGTAGTCTAATAGTCGGATCTGCGACCCCGAGAGCTTTCTCGAGTCCCGGGGTTCCTGTGCCACCATCGGCAGCATGCTGCGACAAACAGGGCACTGGCCTGGTCGTGCAGTGCTAGCTCGGGGTCCCCGCGCTGCAGCGAGCTTCCCAGGCCGCAGTCCCTGTGCGACGACGACACCGCACTTTTCGTGAGCGCGAAACGCACACACGGATGCTGTACGTGAACTCGTCCCGCGCCCATCCCGGAGGGTCCTCTGCCCACCCGCGGCCCACCTCGGCGCGGTTCCCACCAACTAGCGCTTCCTCCCTCGGTCACCGATCCAGGCCTCTGGTCCAGCTGTCAAAACAGGGGGTGTCTCTTTCATTCTGGCTCACAAAGTCCCAAAGGGGAACAGGGGGCCTTAATGCTTGTGTTTGGACACAAGCAATTATCCCTAATTATTCTTTTTCTTTTGAGCCTGCCCGTCCTGCGGGCGAGCCCGTCGCGGAACAGGCCCCGTAATCCTCCCCGGCCGGCAGATCTCAGTGGGTTCTGTGCGGCCCAAGGCTCGGGCGCTTTCATGTCACTGCGGGTTTAGAGCTGATTCAAACTCATTGCGAAGGGGGAATTAACCCCGAGGCCCTGTCTTTCAGGGGCCTCTGATAAGAGATTATACGTGTTGATGGCAAGCTTTTCCTGGCAAAATGTTTTCAAAGAGCTTGGAGTTGTTAAATCAAAGCGCCATTGAATTGCTCGGGGGCCGCCCCCTCCCCCTTCTCCCGCCCTTCCCCCAACTCCATCTCTTTTCCCTTCATCAGTTCGCCCGCAGCCCAGCCCAGGACTGCCCACGGTGAGCAGCCCAGCCTCACCAGAGCTGCACACCACCGTCTTTAGACAGTTTTCCTCTGTGCCTCACTCGGGGAGGACTGTTTTTGTAGATCCCCCAGACACCCTCCTCGCTTCGGGTCCCTCACACAGGCTCAAGTTCTGGCCAAGGAAAGCATGCCTCGAGTGAAGAACATTTCTCTCCAAACATGTGTTTTGTAGAAAACAGAGGTGACAGGGTGGGATGACAAGAGAAAGAAAAGGGAGGTCACCCCCCCCCACACACACACAACAAAGGTCAGAGGAGTCAGAGGGGAACCGCAGGGTTAAAATGTGCTGTGAGCTGCCGAGTTCACAGGTCCCAGTGAATCTCCTGGTCGTTTTAGGAGCTGCTAGCAGTTGATGACAGAAGGCTAGGGTTGGGGGACTGTGTGGATATGGATTCTGCGCCGGCGAAAGTCTATTTTCAGAGAACCCATTCCATTGTAATTTACAAAGGGTGAATTTGTACTTTGCAGCTCTGGGCTTGTATGCAGTGTTCCGAGAGGCAAATTTTGGACAGAAGATAAAGAAAACCGTCTTCCAGGGGCTCAAGAAGTTCTACAGAAACTAGACACATACTCTCTACCCTTGAGAAAAACAAAGTACTTTAAAATGTATTACACACACACACACATATACATGTATAGTGTGTGTTTGAGTGTTTCACCTGTATATATGTATATGCACCACATGCATGCCGGCTGCACACAGAACTCAGAAGAATGCTTTGGACCCCCTGGAACTGGAGTTACAGATCATTTTGAGGCGCTATGTGGAATGTTGGGAGTCAACCCTGGATTCTCTGCAAGGATGACAAGTACTCTTAACTGTAGAGCCCTAACAGAGCATTTTAATGCCAAATATGTGACACTAATGACAACATTGTCTCTGTCACTTTGTGCCCTGCACACTTACCACACTGCGCTGGTTGCTTTCTGTAGCTAGACGTCTTGATACCTAATTTCAGCCCTCTCTGGAACTCCTCACCAGATCCCAGCCTTTTGCCCGAGTGCCTGCTCTGACCCTGCATTTGTTTTCCATGGGATGCTTCCCTTGGGAGAGGGACAGTGGTGGGATGGTGCGTCCTGCTGTAAATGGAGGAGCTGACCTCCTGACTCTAGAGTCCTGTCATTCAGTCCTTGGTCCTGGCCGCCGTCTGCTTCCTATGTCACTAGAGTCTTACAGGACACCGCCTTTAGGACATTGGTGCTCCATCCATTCCTTCCAGTTCACTTTCTTCTTGGGACTCTGACCACTCATCTTCAATGTGCTTGCCATGAGCTGGTCCAAATTATAATGAAACTTGGTGCTGAGCAGGCACCCATTTTGCCTGGCAGCTCCCAGAAGGATGAATTGGTTCCTTGAGGGAGGTTTGTTTGCTTTGAGTTGATGACCTTTGATGGGCTCTGTAGGAAGCAAAACTCAGTTATGGCTTTTCGTTTTACGTTGCTATAGAGTTTTTGGCCCTGTGTCTCCTAGCAGCTAGCTAATATGTACCTCCTCCCCCCATCCCGAGTGCTTTCTGATCTTCTTTCTCCCTCCTACTTGTCTTATCTCTAAGAAACAATTTTTTCCTAATTTTAATCTATTTAAATTAAATCTATGTTTAAAATTTATTAAATCTATGTTTAAAATTTTGCATCTCACAGGCAATGGGCCTCCAAGTAGGCAAGAGTTGCATCAGACTGAAGATTTCTGCACAACAAAGACAATCTGCAACAGTGAAGAAGTGAAGCCATGGGGTGAGGAGAAACATTTGTCCATCAGTCACCCAATAAGGGGATGAATGATAGACAAACTATACAAGGAATGCAAAGTACTCAATCACAAGAAAACGAATAACACGGTCTAAGAGATGGTCAAAGGACCTGACTTTTCCAAAGAAGATATACAAATAAATGGGCAACAGATATGTGGAAAAATGCTCAGTGTCTGTAAGTTACTGTCAGATCTAACCAACCCGTTTCTGGAAGGGAAATCACTGTGTCAAAGTGATGGCTCTGCTCCTGTGTTTGTAGCTGCCAAATATGGGACCAGTTGAACTGTTTGCTCAGGGGAATGGGGAATCAAAAAGAAACAGAAGTGGCTGGTTGCAGTGGGGTTTCTTTTAGAAACAATAAAAATGTTCTAAAATTGATTGTGGTCATGGGCGCACAACCCAGTGACTGTACTAACACCTGTTAGATTGGGTACTTTCCCTGGTTGAACTGTACAACACATGAATTGCCTTAGCCTGTTTTGTGTTGTTATAATGCCTGAGATCTCCGCCATTGTACAGCGGTTTCTTTGGTAATAGTCTAGAGGCTAAGAGGTCCTGGAACTTGGTGTTGCCCAGCGTCTTGTGCAGGTCTTGCTGCTGTATCAGTACCTGGCAAAGGAATTACTCGGCAAGTTGGATCAAGCAATTCTAGTGTGGGTTTCTCTTTCTCTTTTTATAAAGCCACTAATGACATTTGGGGGCATCATCTCGAGACCCTCTCCTAATCTTAACTCCTTCCCAAAGGCCTCTTCTCCAAACACCGTGTGAGTTTGTGAACTCTATTTCAGTGAATGAATTAGGGGGATGCATACATTCAAACCACAGTATGGGAAACAGTACACGTAGGCTTTGTTGATGAGCAATCAGAAGTTGACCAGAGAATGCCAGCTTGAGATGACTTTTGGATAACTACCCACACAGGTAATGCCACGGGTAGAGGAAACAGTCACAGCTCTGGGTACCCGATGCACTGTTTGGCTGGACTGAAGTGATGGGGTAGAAAGGATTCATAGCTGAAACCAGAGTTGAATGGAAAAGTGAAATTTGGGGACTGAAGAAGGGGTGCTATGAGGCTTCTACCCTGTGAGACAGGGAGGGTCAAGTAGAGGAATAGTACACCTTGAGTCACTTTATAGACCCTCTAGCAAAGGACAATGGCATGTGTGTCCAGAAATGTCATAGTGAAATACATTATTTTGTATGCTCACTTAAATATTACTAATTACGAATCTCAATTGCAGATAGGAAAGTGAGAGAGGGAGCTCAGCCAGGAGGCTACTGCTGGGGTCCAGGCCAGAAACAGAAACTTAGAGAAAAGCACAGCAAATAAAACTAGCGGTGAATGGTCTGGTTTTTGGCTGCATTTTTAAATTTCCTAATGGATAGGGTATGGAACGTAAAAGAAAAAGAAATTGAAGGATGATCTTGGAATGGGTGGAATGTGGGGGGGGGGAAATAGTGGGATATATGGGAAAAGGCTGGGAACTCAGCCTGGGACATGTCAAATTGGAGGTCTCAATTGGCTAGCCAAGTAGAGATGATACTAGGCAGTTGGATCCATAATTCTGGAGCATGGGGTAGAGGCGTCAGCTGGAGATGGCAATTTGACCATTGTTGCATATTTCTTACTAGCTATGGGAAGTCATGCATGTCTAAGAAAGAATAGAAGCATTGACTACAAATGACTACACATGGAGGAAGGATGAAGAGCAGAGAACTGGTAATACTCTAACACTGAAGGGAACTGGGCACCAAGAAGGGTGTCCAGGAACACAGAGTGATCACCTATGCTTAAATACTGCTAAGACAGCAGCTACAAGTCACTTGAAAGGAGCCATTTGAAGGAACTTGAAAAGGGGAGTTGAAGGGTAAGGTACAAGGGAGTCTTCACCAGCAGAATGAGTGGAAGGGGGTGCTGATGAGTGCAGACAATTCTTTCAAGGAATTTTGACATAAAGATTAGTAAAGAAATCAAGGGGGGGCAGTCAAATTGGCTTAGAGAGTGAAGGTGCTTACTGCCAAGCCTGGTGACCTGAGTGAGTTCAATCCCCAGGACTTTCATGATGGGAGGAGAGACCCGAGTTACCCTCTGACTTCCACAAGTGTGCCTTGGCATATACATGCATGTACCCTCACATACTGTAATTAAAATAAATAATAAATGCAAATAAATGAATTTAATATTAAAGAATTGGGTGGAAATAGAGAAGTGTGTTGAATAAGGGAAATAAACCAGGCATAGCCAAATACTTCATGCTGTCATTGACATATGAAGCTAAATGTTGATCTTACAGAGTATAACAGTGGTTATCAGAGGCTGGACAGAGTGTGGGGAAGCAAGGATGGCTACAGGGCACTAGTGTACAGTTGGGAGGAGTAAGTCTAAGTGATCCACAGCTACAGGGCACTAGTGTACAGTTGGGAGGAGTAAGTCTCAGTGATCCACAGCCCAGTAGCCTAAGCACAGAGCCAACTTACAGAATCTGACCCTGAACCCAGTCAGCCTGGCTGTGCAATTTTCTTCTGCAGGCTCAAAATAGATGGAAATTTGGATTTAAAGGCAATCGTGGTCTGATCAGGAACCTTAAACTTAGGACTAAGGGAAAAGGGACAGAAATATTGAGGAATTGAAGAGGAATTTTAAGGGAGACTTGAGGAGAGCACTGAGCTTGAGGAGTGGTGGGGAAGTAGCAGGATGGATGAAATGAGGGTTCTGATAGGGTAGAGTGTTTACAGAATTCAGAGCACTAGGAAGAAAGAGATGGGAAGGTAAGAGGTGATGTTCAGTGACTGGGTGGATAAAATGACTATTGTGTGGAGGGCTTCCATCAGAAATCTAATATCTTGGACACACTTGGGATTTAGGAGAGGAGAATAGTGGGAAGAAGCACAGTAAGACAGGAGCTAAAAACAGCAGAGAAATTGAAGTGAGAACCCAAGAACCAAGAGATAAAGCATGGGACTTGTTGCAGAATATTATTGTAAGGTGTAATGATCTGGAACATTTGTTTAATGATGTAAAGATGTGTTGCTTTTGTTTATCTGCACTTGTTTAACTATGTAGAGCTGTGATTCTTTGCCTGTCTAAAATACCTGATTGTCTAATAAAGAGATAAATGGCCAATAGTGAGGCAGGAGCAAGGATAGGTGGGACTGGCAGGCAGAGAGTATAAATAGAAGGAGAAATTGGAAAAAAGGAGCAAGATAGAGCAAGAGAGATGGAGCAAGAAAAAAAACAAGGAGAGGAGGACATCAGGAGCCAGCTACCCAACCATTTAGCCATTTAGCCATCCAGCCATCCAGCCATGGAGTAAGAGTGAAATTGAGATATATAGAAGAAAAGGAAAAAGTCAGAGGCAAAAGGTAGATGGGATAATTTAAGAAAAGCCAGGTAGAAACAATCCAAGATAAGGCTGGGCATTTATAAGAAAGATTAAGATTTCATGTGTGATTCATTTGGGAGCTAGGTGATGGGTCCCTCAAAAGAGCAAAGAGTACAAATAACATTTTAGCACCCAACGTGGGGCTAGAGTAAAAGAAAATCTCACCATAGGGAGTTTCCCTCTTTTCTTTGGAGTGGTTGTGTGGTACTTAGATAACCATTCTTTCATGGACTGGGGGATTTTAGATGAACATTCAGTTCCTTAATTTTCGTTTGTTTGTTTGGTTTTTGAGACAGGATTTCTCTGCAGCCCTGGCTGTCCTAGAATTCTCTTTGTAGATCAGGCTGGTCTTAAACCACAGAGATCCACCTGCTTCTGCCTCCCAAGTGCTGGGATTAAAGGCATATGCTACTACTGCCCAACCCAATTCTCTAATTTTTAATAAACTATTTGGATGTTTAATGTCATCTGTAGTTTAGGATATCATTTTTTTTTCTGGAATCAATTATCAACTTACAGTCTTCAAATTTAGTGGCATAACTTATTAAAATTATTCTACAATTTCAAAAATCTTTTCTTTATATTTGCACTTGCTTCATTTTATTCTCAGTTTCTGCAATTGTATATTTTCTCTTTTTAAAAAGTATTTTTATTTTATGTGCCTAAGTGTTTTCCTCCCTGTGTCTATGTGCACCACATGCATGCAGTGCTCATAGAGTCCAGAGAGGATGTCAGGTCCCTTGGAACTGGAGTCACAGACTGTTGTTAGCTACCATGTGGGTAATAAGAACCCAACCCAAGTTCTCTGTAAGTACCCTTATCTTCTAAGCCATCTCTATAGCCCTTTGCCTCCGTTCTTGGAATCATGTTCTGTTGTGTGTGTGGGGGTGGTTCAGTCCTGCAGAAATCACACAGAGGTCTACATTAGTTATAAACTGATTGGTTCATTAGCTCAGGCTTCTTATTAACTCTTATAACTTATATTAGCCCATTATTCTAGTATATGTTAGCCACATGGCTTGGTACCTTTTTCAGCGAGACAGTCATATCTTGCGGCAGGACCAGGACTCCTGAGGAATGGGCTTCCTCCTTCCCAGAATTCTCCTGTTCTCATTGACTCGCCTCTACTTCCTGTCTGGTTGTCCTGCCTATACTTCCTGCCTGGCTACTGGCCAATCAGCATTTATTTAAAATATAATTTACAGAATACAGACCATTCTCCCTTACCAATGTTCAAAGAAGTTTGTCTGTTTTATTAGCCTTTTCAAAGAATCTAGGTTCGTCTTGATGACTTTGAATTTCAGCCTAGTTCTTTCCTATATTTCTGCTATTATTATTCCCTTCATTCTAATTCTTTGTAGGTATTTAGTGTAGAGGTAATAATTACTTTGAGAAGTTTTTCTTTCATGCTGACTTTTGAAGCAATAGTTTATCTGGATGTAGGGTTGGTTTTAGTTGTTAGTCTGTTGTAGATATTATTGTTCTGCTGTCTTCTAGCTTCTACTACACTGTGAAGACATTTGCTAACATAATCATTTTTTTTTTTTTTTGCAGTTGATCAATCCTTCCTCCTGGCAGCTTTTAAGAGAATCGGTTACTCTCATTCACTATGCTGTACATGGAGATGTCTTCATTTGAGAATGCACTTTTAATTTTTGAAACAATTACTGCCTTTTATTGTTTTTAAAAAGGTTTTTAATCTATTATCTTGTTTGTAAAAAAAAAACCCTTTTGTGTGCATACATGTGTGTGTCTGTGTGGAGGCCAGAGATGGATCTCAGGTGTCATTCCTCAGGTATTGTCTACCTTGATTTTTTAGGCAGCCTTTCTCACTTCGCTGGGATTTGCTGATTCAGTTAAGATGGTTGGTAATTACCCCACTCTGCCTCCTTCCTAGCCTTTTTTTTTTATTGAGATGTATGTCACATTCCATAAAATTCAAGCATACACTATTCATACCAATGCTTTTAGGATGTTCATAGTCATATGACCATTGCATCCCATTGTCTTTGAATATTGTTTTTCCACCATCTAGTTTTAAAGGTTTTTATTAGGTTTTTAAATTTTTACATTATATTTTAAAATTCTTTATTTTGCTTTTTATTTGCATGCATGTGTGTGTTTGTGTGTAAATCAATAGAAAACTTTCAGGAATTAGTTCCCTCCTTCTACTGGGTGTGTTACTGGGATCAAATTCAGTCATCAGGATTGGTAGCAGGTATCTTTATCTACTGAGCCATCTCACTGGCTCTCCATGACTTATATTCTGGCTTTGTTATTTTCATATGTTACACGACTGGGGCTTGAGGGAGTCTAACATATAACACCCTTTTCATACACTGAAAGTCAAAATTAATTGAGTTAGTTAGGCAAGGAAATTAAACAGATGGAAACAAAAAGAACAGTTTTATAGCTAATAAATGCAGGATTTGAGGATGTGGCTTGGATGTGTGGCAACCATGGGTTTCTCAAAACTAAAGGTTAGTTACAGTTATCCATGCTGTCTGCCACATGCTTCCCATATGGAGAGGCCCCTGTGAAATGTATGACTGAGTTCTAAGCTGAAAAGCATATTCTCTGTGGACAGGCTGGCTTCCAGGAGGAGGCCAAGAACCATGGGCCTGCTTCCCCCAACTCATCAATGAGTTAAGTCATTTTGACAAGCAACCAAGAGTTTACGCTGTGTCCCTCTGAGCGTATCAGGGTTGGTCAAAATAATCTATGGAGCACAATTTTGACACCAAAACCCAACAAATGCAAACAACAGAAAATCATATCATATCATTTCATGGTTACCTAAAAGTGCACATAATACATATGAGTGTATATGTATATAGTTTAAATTAAGTTATGCTATCTGGTGAGATAATGCTCTCCTCAAGAGCAATAGACTACCTACCAAAACCCCAGCAGCAGGCATGAGAAATCTTCTTCCAAGTTGTTGGTCAGGGGAGCATGAACAATAATGATGTCATCCTTGGTTGACTTCCGGAAACTGAAAGTAAGTCACTGTTGCTGAAGACACCATGCAGGACTTCTGGGAATCCAGCTGGATCTGGCCTAAAAAAGCCTCCTCCCTGAGCAATGGTTTTCACAGTACCAGAAAGCGCCTGCCGAGGGAGGAAAGCATCCGCTAGTCCTACCCAGTCATGGCCCTGTGAACCCACAACAACAACCTGCAAGGCAAGACACCCAAAGGTGCCATCGTGTCACTTATGTCTTAGTGGTAACCAACAGCTGTCTCACTGAATTGAAGGTCCATTTAACAGAAGGGCAATCATGCCAACACAACAAACCTAGCCTATGGGTCACGGTTGATAAGGTCATAGATCTCCTCAGAGAACCACTATGGCCACTTTCCTAAGCCAGTAAAATTCTTCCTATGTTTTAAATGCTGGTCCTTGTACTCACGGGTAAGTTCAGCTTTCACCACTCATTAAAATAGCTTTCTCCCTCAGTAGACAGAGACCACTACAGAAAGCCACAGCTGGTCAAAAATGCAGAGAAGAACTGACATGATAATCAATGATTATTAATTATCCAATTAATAATCTACAACTCAACCCCTATACCTAAGGCTCAGGGGACAGCCTAGAAGAGGGGGCAGAAAGATGTAAGAGTCAGGAACTCTGCTGTAAGACTGTCTTCTAGAAATGACAGGAAAGTTATACTCTTGAAATCTCAGCAACATGACTGCTTAAACAAGCCCTGATCAATAATAACACCAATTTGTATGCGAGTGTGTGGGGAAATCACATGGGGCTCTGTGCCTTCACGAAAAGCTACAATCAATTAAAAACT
>JAQHUG010000088.1:5771244-5790887 GCA_028555095.1 Dicrostonyx torquatus | reverse complement strand
ATTGTTGCATGAGACTGTTTAGAACCATTCTGTTGACACAGGACTGAGGAAATGTTAGACTCTGTGTAGGATATTGTGCTGTGTTTGTCATATAAATCTGGGACTGACTCCTGCTGGTTTTCTTGCTCTTCCCTAAGATAATTATATAAAAACAAATGAGCAGATCTTATCTGATCACCGATTTTGGACATTTCCAAATACTGAAGCAAAGAGATGTATCAGAAAGAGAAATGGCCCAAGAGAGAAAATAAATTTCTCCTTTTCTTCAGCAGGAAAAACTCTGGTTGGGAAATAGCCGGTGACATGGGATTTTCCCTAGACGGTTCTGTGAAGGAGAAATCCATTCACGAGTATATATGCTCAGCAAATACTGGGGTCTCTACGTGGTGAGGAAGATGTTGAGTGTGTAAACTAAGAGACGCTGAGCCGTGCTTCTTCCAGCTCTCACAGACCTGGGCGTCCCGGTGGGGTGACTGACAAACTGAGTTAAGGCCTCACCATGTAAGGAGCAGCCAGGGAGTGCCAGTGTGAGGCAGCGCTGGAACTGAAGGGTGCACCCGTGGAGAATGAGGCTCTCAGCCCTTGAGCCTCTCAGCCCCTCAGGCTGGCTAGTTAGTTCCTGGATTTTAAATGAGTCCTTAGGATTTCCTAAACATTTAATCCTGCTGTCTACAATGACCATCTTATTCTTTTCTGCTTTGTGTATCTTTTATTTATTTTTCTTGTCTTACCTGGCTAGCACTTCTAGTATAGAACTCGCTCTGTAGACCAGGCTAGCCTCAAACTCAGAGATTCAGCTGCCTCTGCCTCCCAAATGCTGGGATTAAAACCATGAGCCACCACTGCCTAGCTAGATTTTCATTTTTAACCACTATGGTGCCAGCTATAGACTTTCAGGAAAATGTCCTTTAATGATTTAAGGAAGTTGCCCTCTATTGAGAAGTTTTTATTTTGAATGGCTTTTGAATTTTGTCAAGTGCTTTTTGTACTGCTACTGAAGTAACCATGTGGCTTTTTTTCTTCTTTAGCCTGCTGGTGTGGTTAGATGATATAATGATCTTGCTTGCTGACTTGATCAGGTTGAGAGACACCCAGATTAGCAAAGGACAGGGCTGGATGTGTCCCTGAGGACATTTCCAGAGATCAGGAGTACTCTAACTTAATAGATGGCCTATCACGGGTTTAAAATGTGATCAGCCTGCTGGGAGGTGTTGGAATGATAGGTTTGGGGACAAGTCCAGGGAGTGTGCCTTTGATGGGTGTATCTAGGCTCTCACCCCCACTGTAACTTCTCTCTGCTCCCTGCCCATCATGAAGGAGGTGGGTCCACTTAACGTCATGCTTGCTACCATGATGTTGAACCTTATCGTGGGCCTAGGAGCAATGGAGTCACGTAACCATGGTAAAAAAAAAAAAACAAAAACAAACCTCTGAAACCATGGGTCAAGATAAAACATTCCTCCTTTTAAAAAGGATCAAGCCCAGTTCCTTGTTTATGTTGAGAGGCAATCTGGAGCTGACTTACAGCCACAGAACTGGTTTGTTAATACACACACACACACACACACATGCATGAATGCACATATATATGTATATATACATATACATTAGGCTTTCGCATTTGTTTTTTGAGATACACAAATAATACTGGCTTCCTAGGCTCTTAACACAAGTTCAGTCAATTCTCTAAAATTTCAGGCATCTTTTGAGCCTATTCTTATTTTCACATACTTGGTCATGTGAAATAAAATGAGGTTATTTCACCTCCTCATTTGGATTATTGCAACAGCCTCCAAACCACTGAAGCAGCACTAAGTGGCTGAGAACCATAAGGAAATCTGAAGTTTTATTTTCTTTCTGTTTTGAGACAGTTTTCCTGTGTGTCCTTGGCTGTCCTGGAACTAGCTCTGTAGACCAGGCTAGCCTCTAACTTACAGAGATCCGCCCACCTCTGCCTCCTGAGTCTAAAGGGATTAAAGGCGTGTGCCACCACCTCCTGACATTTTCCACTGCTTGAAAACCAACAAGTCAACCTGAATGCTAGGAGCTTGACTCATGTGGACAGAGTACACACGACTCCTGGCTTTCTAACATCCAGAATAGCAAGCCAGGAAACTTTCACATTCTATCTGTTTTCCTAGTCCCACAGAGGCACAGTGGAGTAACCCAGGTAGATGTCACACATTTACCAGTGTTTTGCCTCTGCAGAGAAACCCACGCCTAAGGAACTCAAATCTTTCCATGGGGTTCAAATACGGTGACTTTCCCCTTGCTCCAGAAACGAGATCTCTATCCTCTAAGAACGTTTGCTATACAAATGCTACAAAGATACCCTGGAAGAAAAGGGCGCTTGCTATCTCACCCTCCCTATTACAGCCTAGATCCACATCAGGTCAGCCAAGGGCTGTGCTGCTCCTTAAGTCGACACTGCCTTCTCCCCGGGCCTCACTGCTCAGTCCTCCACCTCACGGGACAGACTTTAAGCCTCTCAGGAGCCTGCGTTCGTTCTAACTTCCAGCTCTTGGCTTGGATCATGTTCTAACTTCCAGGTCTTGGCTTGGATCATCGTCTTAGCCTCGCTCCTTCCCTAGTCATCTACCTAATGCCTGATACGTCTGCCTTATGGTAGACATTCCAGTCTTCTGCAACCATGAGCCAAAACAAACCCATTTTCTTTATAAATTACTCGGTCTCAGGCATTCT
This sequence comes from Dicrostonyx torquatus, assembly GCA_028555095.1. NCBI lineage: Eukaryota > Metazoa > Chordata > Mammalia > Rodentia > Cricetidae > Dicrostonyx > Dicrostonyx torquatus. Next base: position 5,788,184 of record JAQHUG010000088.1, on the reverse strand, counting down.
CTTATAGAAGCAGAAGACAGAGGAAGATGCTATCTATTTCACGTCTCTTTCTGAGCAGACCTGAATGGAACGAGTCACCGCACAGCGTAGCCTCGCATGCTACGGCTTTCCGAAGTGCTGTGAACAACTACTAATTCATTCCAGAAACACTCTGGTCATTCGATCGTTTGTGTGATTCATCAGCTTTGAAAGAGCCTCAGGAGCTGCTGCCTGCTCCTCTTACACCGTCCCTGGATCTTGGTTTTGTTTTCTGTGAAATGAAGTTAATGGCATTAGCCACTGCTCGGGCTCTGAGAAAAGAGCACGAAGAGAAACAGCAGCAGGCTTACGTACTGTGCTCTAGGGAGGAATCAGAGGCAGACCCACAGGAGGCAGAGTCAGTCTTGGCATCTCCTTCTTCGGTTGTGCCACCTCTTGAACTATGTGCTCTGTGGCAATGCCTCTTCCTGCACTGCCCGAGTGTTCTGAGGGCCCGTTGGCTGGAGAGAGGCCTCCTAGGCTTGAGGCTGAACTTGTAATATGGACTTCAGAGCCTTGGGCAGCCTCATCTCATGGAGACAGTAGAGTATGTGATAGCCTTATGTTGGATACCCGAGATATGCTGCTCAGAAGGAGAGAAGGTTGTTTGCATTCAGTTTTGGAGTTTTCCATCCCTGGTCAGTTGGTCTCATGCATTAGACTGAGGTGAAGCAGTTCACTGCAGAGCAAAGCCTTTGACCAGGGAACAAATGAGAGGAAAGCAGGTGACGTCAGAGGCATATCCCCAATAACCTAGCATATTCACTAGGTGTCATCTTGAAAAGTTCCACCATCTCCCAGCACAACTCACTGGAGACCAAACCTTCATCACATGGACCTGGGGGAGGGGGCATTCAGCACCAAGCACTAGCAGCTGGAAGTAGGTGAAAACATCTGGAACTTGGTCTGGCTCCCACAGATTCTCTTTTTCCCAACTGGGTTACAAACCTTTTTTTTTTTGGAAAGAATTTCAACTGTTCTTACACTGTCTCTAGCATGCTAGATCACGGAACGTGGAAAACCTGGAAGTTGATGTGGTAAAAGGCCAGGCGTGATTAAGCCAAAAGTGGGTCGCTCACCACAGTACTCAGATACGCGGTGACCTGTGGGAGATCCCCGGTGAGCTAGTCCACAGTTAACCCCCTCCTCCCCCGCCCATCTGGACTCACAGGCGTGTTCTGACAGTGATGTATGATCACTGGAGGAGCACGGTGGGGGACATGGCATGGTTAAGCAATAAAATCCCATTTTCCACAGAGATACTTGATAATGTGATACAGGAAATGTCACGGAAGCCATACTGGAGACTAAAAGGCAGAGTCTCAACGGATTTTATTGTTATTTTTCTGCTACCACAGACAGAAGCAAATAAACGCTATTTAATGCTTATGGCACCCCTGAGCCGTGGAGGCACATAAACCAGATTCCAGTGGGATTAGAGCGGGAACATGGAGAGGCTATGGGAGAGCATGCACAGTTGTGCCCTGCAGCCCAGCCACGGTGGTGAAGTACTCTGGGTGGACAATGTGCTATGTCCCATGTTGTTAAAAATTCACTTACTGAGATCTAGCTGATGCAATTTTAGTATTTAAACCCTTTACTTCGAGCATTTGCAGGACGATTCATGATTTGATATTAAGGATGCCATCCAAAGAATTCCCTTAGTGGTGTGGAATACAGGGAATTCAGATGACAGTAGAAAACTCCAGACAGAAACCAGACAGAGACATTTCCTTGAGCCACACCCAGAATAGGATTTTGCCAATATTAGTGAGAAAGCTGTAAGAGTTGGTGGCTTTGGCTAAAATCACCCTCTCTGCAGGTATAGAACCCAAAGTTTATTGGTTTGAAGAACCAAAGTTTATTTCTCACCTTTGAGCACCCTGGGTTCTGATGTAGCTGTGTCCTCCCCAGGCCACCAATCATCTTTTCCACTCAGATACAGGTGAAAGGAGTAGTTCCTATCTGGGATGCTGTTGTCATGGCAGAAGGCGGAGGAAGGACAGGGATGTGGGATGCCCTTCTGTATGCTGTGAATATGTTTTATTACCATTGGTTAATAAAGAAGCTGCTTTGCCCTATGGCAGGGCAGAATATAGTTAGGCAGGAAAGCCAAACTGAATTCAGAGAGAAAGAAGGCAGAGCGTAGAGAGACACTGGCAGCTTCCAGGGAAGCAAGCTGTTAGGTAATAAGCCACAAACCTCGTGGCAAGATCTAGAATAATGTAATGTAATATAATTTAAGTTGTAAGAGCTAGTTAGTAATAATCCTGAGCTAATAGGACAAACAGCTTGTAATTGATATGAAGCCTCAGAGTGGTTATTCGGGAACTGGCGAGCGGGAGAGAAACCTCCAGTTACAGGACAGAATGACAGCACAGTTTTTAAAGACCCAATCCAGGCAGCATTTCCACTTCTGACTCATACTTCATTGACCAAAGCAAATTCCAGCCCCAGGAAAGTTGGTCTCTGGAAGACAGAACCCTAAGGTTAGGGTTGAAACGGGTGGGATAGGATTACAGTAATACAATATAGTAGAGATACAGCTGTATTTCTAGAACCACGTCTGCTACCAATAGCAACCTAATCTTCAGGCGGATTCAGCACAGCATGTATATTAAATGCTTAATTTTAAAGAAATTAAGTACAGTCTCACTCAAAATATGGGCACAGTCATTTTTAATTAATTCTATTGTGATTAAAAAATGTGGGCATTAGAAACTCTCAAAGGAATTAATAGAACTGGATGGGAGCCAGAGGAGATGTTCGCTAGGTAGATAGGTGCTCACCATGCAGGCATGAAATCTTGAGTTTGACCTCCAGTGCTCGCAAAAAAGCTGGGTATGGGGGCATGCGCTTGTAGAACTCACTGAGAGATATGGCTTCAGAAATTAAGGTAGAGATCACTAGAGGAAGGCATTTGACAATGACCTCTGTCCTCCACCTGCACCTTCTACACACATATGAACATGCATACACACACACACACACACACACACGTCATATATACAGAACAAATAAATGGACCTCAGCTGGCAATGGCAGGCGGGATCTTGAAAGGGGTAAGGTTTTTTTTTAAATGTGTTCCAGAAAGCTGAGTCAGTGTCCCACGAGTTGTAACATGACCTGGAATGCAAGTTCAATGTGCATGTTTCTGGGCTTGACCCAGATATACTGAACTGAGGCCTGAAGCATGGGGGACGGTTCTCCACTTAACTAGCACTCCAGACTCATTCCCCCAGCCCCATCTTTCTCCCCAGCCCCTTACGGGTTTTATTACATAGTCCAGTCTATTCTCAAATTCAGACTCCTCCTGTTTCAGCCTTCGAAATGGTAGGATGACAAGTATCCACTACCATGACTAGCTTTATGTGTTCTGATGCAGACCAACTATGGAGATCTATCCCTCAGGAAGCTGTAGGCTTCAGTAGGGTCCACTCATGCCAGCGTGCATCCCACTGAGAGTTTATATCTTCACTTCTGCTTAAGCCTTGGTCCTCTAAGGTGCCACAAAGAGAGCCAGCGTGCATGAGCAGTCAGCGCGCATGAGCAGCCAGTGCGCATGAGCAGCCGGCACACATACACAACCATCACGCATGTGCTCAGCAGTGTGCCACAAACCCTGCAGGGTCTTGGGGTTTTCTGCTAGGAATAGGGGTGGAGGAACTCTCTACTAGTTTCTAATTAGGGCTCCGCCCCCTTCAAGTACATTGCAGTTTATAGACTTTACTATTTTTCTCATAAATCGACATCTGTGAATCATTTTATTTGCCTATTTTTAGAAAGAAACTGTGACTGCGTTGAACAATGTTCTCATTTTTAAAAAGCCCTCTTCTAACAGTTAACAATTGCTTAAAAACTCACATCGTTAACTGTTTCTCCTCAATAAGGGACAGTTGGAACCACCCCAACAGCAAGCACTTCACTGAGTTTTTGAGCCCGAGGTTTGCATTTGAGTAGCTATTGCAGTTGACCCCGAAGATGAAAATGAAACCCCAAAGTTCCTGCCCTCCAGGGACTTTCCAGAGTGGCTTCATGGGACAGGACAGAAGTGCTTCCTAGGGGTGTCCTTCAGCTTTCTCCTGCAATGACCACAGTGCCACCTGATTCCTTAAAGCCAACACACATGGGCTTTTGAAAGAAATTTTCCAGTTCTTGTGGGGATAACCGGGTCTGGCTTGGTGGCAGAGGCCACCCCTGAAGCTATAAGTTCACGTTAGGGCAGTTCCAACCTCTTCAGTGTGTGTCATGGTCAGAAGAAGGAACACGTGTGCTCTGTGGGTGATTACTGGCCTTGCCCCTGAGCCCTTCTGAAGCCTAGGCAGGTCCCCGGTTAACCTGCTCTGCTCACCAATGCAGGACTCTGTTGGCCATATGTACTTCTGGTGGTGGGGAGTTTGGCAATGAAGACTTTGGCATCTTTCTCACTGCCCAGCTCACACCTCACTTAGCAGGTACTGTCTGAACTGTCAATGCTGATACCACACTGTTTTGTTCTGAAGTTATTTCCCTCTTTCTAAACCTTCCGTCTTCATAACCTATGGTGAAAGTGGGAAGCACACAGTTACTACAACATTTAGTTGAGAAAAAAGAAAGATTGGAGAGAAGGAGGGAGAGAGAGAAAGGGAAGGGGGAATTGAGAGTAGGATGGAGAGGAAGAAGCTGCAGGTGGGAAGGGGAAGGAGGGAAATAAAGAAGAGGGAGAGATGGAGGGAGGAAGAAAGAGGGAAAGGGGCGAAGGAAGAGGAGGACAGAGGAGATTGGAAGGAGGGAGAGAGGGGAAAGGAAGAAAGGACAGAAGGAAGGGAGGGAGGGAAGAGGAAGGAGGGAAGGAAGGGAGAAAGGGGAGACTGGAAGAGAGAAGGGAGGACAGAAGGAAGGGAGGGAGGGAAGAGGAAGGAGGGAAGGAAGGGAGAAAGGGGAGACTGGAAGAGAGAAGGGAGGACAGAAGGAAGGGAGGGAGGGAAGAGGAAGGAGGGAAGGAAGGGAGAAAGGGGAGACTGGAAGAGAGAAGGGAGGACAGAAGGAAGGGAGGGAGAGAGGAAAGGAGGATGGAAGGGAATGAGGGCATAAAAGGGAAGGACAGAAGAAAGGGAGAGAGCGGAGACTGGAAAAGATGAAGGACAGAGGGAGGAAGGGTGGAAGAAGGGAGACACGGTTCTCCCTCTTCTCTGCCCTATAGTGCTGGGCTTTGCAGTACTCCCAGCTCAATCCAAACACCCCAGGTCTATGTCTCTCTGATGCCTGATTCTGTTCTCCCTGACCCCTAGAGCCTGTGAGTTGAGCACAGCAAGAAGTTTGTCCCAAGAGGAAAACCAGCTTGCCCAAGGAGCTTCTGGATCTCCTCTGCCCCTGCCCCATTGTGCCATGCAGTTGTGAGGTTGGTTCACTCTCTGGAAAAGACAGGCTGGCTGCCTTTGTCCTGACCACAGAGCAGGCCCTCATTAGCGTGGCATCCAGCGAATCATGCAAGTGGCAGCAGCCCCGTGCCAACCACAGGCTCTGGTTTATACCTAGTTAATGGAGGCTTCCTTGAGTTTCTTGGGATTAGAATGCTTTAATATTGCCTTATAAAAATATTCCATTCGGGTTCGTGGGCAGAGCCTCAGTGCAGAGAAGCTGTGAGGGGGGGCTGCCAGCTCCCCACATTCCTGTTTTTGTCTGTAATTTCTTAAGACCAATGAGTAGACATGGCACTCTGCAAATGCACAAAGACAAGGCCTTGGCCTTCTATCAGAAAAACACACCCTCATGGAAGTAATCCAAGCAGAAGCCTAACGGGCAGTTTGAGGGGGCAAGGGAAAGGGGGGCGAAGTTTGAAGTATTTCTGCTGTTGTTTTTGTTTTCAGTCCGGAGTGACTAGAAGAGGGGGCGCCAACTACATCCTGAATTTGCTCTGTGTTTAATCTCCAGACTCCTGGTCTCAGGAGGTCACTAGATTCAAAAACCAAGTTGTTCAGACTGACATCCCACTCCCATCCCCTGCAAAGAAATTGCTCTCTAGGCAGCCAGCCTCCTCTTTTCCGATGGCTCCCCTGACAAGTGTAGGCTTAAATAAGACAATTACCTTCTAAAGCACTATGCCTCCCTCTAGGTCAGCTTCTAGAACCACACCTGGAGTCCCATCCCTAATCTCTTTTTGGTTATTTGCCCTCCTGAGAAAGCTGTCCTCACCACGTAGAGCAAACGCCAAGCCTGGACCTTCCAGAGACACGCCAGCTACTTGGCACCGTGGCAGAGTTGGTCCATCAGTATGCATTTTTATGGAAACCTCAAGTTATAACCCCCATGTGGCGGCAGATCATTATCCTAAGACTCTAAACTGAAACGGCGATGCACTTGGAGGTGGATCTGTCGTAATCTGGGCATTTTTCCTTTTACTGCTCTGCTTTAACAAGTGCAGGGAGGAAATCAGACTCGAAAAGCATAAACTGTTTCACGTTTTGAATTGAACTTGTATGAAAATGGAAGCACTCCAAGATAAAGGAATACTGGCAGGAGAGGAAGGAAAGATGGGGAGCAGGGTGGAAATAAAAGGCTTCTGTTACAGCCTTTACACTTCCTGATTTAGCGCAGTGAAAAGGGGCAGGGTGGGTAGGTGGATGGAGACACAATCCCTAATGAGAAAGCTATGACAGGGTGGGGGGGACAGAGCTAGGAAGGGGGATGGAGCTGGGGCAAGCGTATGTGAGGGCTGGGCAGCGAACCCTAAATGAAACACTAAGTAGCTCCCAGTGATTATCTTTGTGAAACAGCCAATTACAATCACAGATCACTTTTATTTTGTCTTGAGGTCTTTTTGTGTTTTCCAAACTCTCCACAATGGCGATATTTTTCTTAACCCACCAAACACATTATTGTTTGCTGCTACAGTATAATAGTTTTTAGAAAGTATTTTCCGACAACGCAAGACCTGTATATAAGGCATTCTGATTTCTCTCGCTTCACCCTCTCCTCTTTTCCTTCCACCCCATCAACTCTCCTCCCCATGCCTCCGTACAGGTCCTTTACCATGTTATGTCTTTTGATTCTGTTTCATGAGTCACCGAGTTTAACCAGGCTCATTTGTGCAGCCATGGGTTTGGAACTGCCCAATGGAGCCTGATGTGCTGGCAGTGGCTGTCCCTCTCCCATAATCCTTCAGTAGACAGAAGTTCTTCGGGGAGGGATTAGGACCATGTCCATTATATTTTTAAAAGAGTTTTTGGCCCAAAGGCAACAACCTTGACATCTGAGCCTGAGCGCACACAGCAGATAGAGGTCAGGGTCACTAAGCAGAGTTTTGTGTGTGTTAGTGTTAGGTCTCTCGGGCCTAGGGACCTGCAGCATGCCCACGCTGCCACACATTTTACATGCAGCTCGCAGAACCGTTTTCTCCAACCTATGCATGCCTCAATAGTTCCAGTGGCCCAGACTCCGGTGACATGAGTCAATGTAGTGACGACCCACTGCTGAGTGCTACCATCACCGTGTAGAGTCACCATTCACAAGGTCAAATCCAGGACTGTGAGGTATTGCCCTACAACTGAGGGTCCTACTGTCTGAACCCCACATAGTGGGAGCTGCTACATGGGAGGAAAGGCCCAGTTTACCCTGGCAGGGGGATGTGAACCTTAGTGGTCATTTTAGGAGCCACAATACTTTTATTATGAGTCAAACCAGGGCCTGGATTGCGAGGGGGGGGGACCATCCTCACGTTTCTGTATCGATCATACAGCTGGCTGCATGGTGGCTTCTCAGCACACAAAGGCCCACAGAGCATCTTACGTCTTTGACATTGGTCCTTGGGTTAGTTTATAGGTAAAAGATGCCCTTAAAGGTGAACTCCAGATTTCTGGCCTGGCTCACTGCCCCCCTCACCCAAGCTAGTCACTCTATTCTTTAGTCTGAAACTTGAAATTAGGGGTTGCTTAGCTAACAGAAGTGGCTCAGATTGGGTTGTGAGACATGGGTCAGAGCAACCTTATTATGAACCAGCCTCATTTGCTTTGCTGCCTTTCAAACAACTTGTCAGCAAGATAGAAAGCCGGACATGCTAAACACTTAGAAAAGAGAGCTCGGAGGTGGGTGGGGTGGGCAGGATGGACAGGGATCAGTGGGGAGAGAAAGGGGTCCAAGGAACGTTTGGCCAAGGTGTCTAGCTTTCCCTGCTCCCCTCACTCTCAGAGGAGCACTCTGTCTCCCTCCATGTGAAGGAAGCCCGTGGGCACGTGCTCAGCTCCCTGTAAACACTGGACCAACTCTCTAAGTCCACTGGGTCATCTCCATGTCACCACTCTTCTTCCTCCCAGGACCTGGTCCTGTCCCTGCATCCAGGACACCACTCGCCCCTGTCTCCTTGGTAACCTCCTGTCTTAGTTGGGAGACCTGTTGCTATGAAGAAACACCATGACCATGGCAACTCGTATAAAGGAAAATGTCTAATTGGGCCTGGCTTACAGTTTCAGAGGCTTAGCCCATTATTGTCTTGGCAGGGAACACGGCAGTGTGTAGACAGACATGGTGTTGGAGGAGCTAAGAGTTCTACATCCAGATCGGCAGGCAGCAGGGGGAACTGTGTGCTACAGTGGGCATAGCTTGAGCATACGAGACCTTAGAGTCCACCTCCACAGTGACACACTTCCTTCAGCAAGGCCACACCTGCTTCCACAAGACTGCACCCCCTAAAAGCGCCACCCCCTATGGGCCAATCATTCAAATTCGTGAGTTTATGGAGTCCACACCTACTCAAACCAGCACAGCTCCCTTCGGTTCCTTTCCCCTCTTCTCTCAAACCTACCTGTCTCCCTACTGCCCCCTCTCACCATCATCTAAGCAAAACAAGCTGCTGAGGGTCTCTCTAAAGTCTGCTCTTGCCCAGCCTTGCCTGGGTGGCTCAGCCATTCTTCCAGGAAGAGCTGCTTCCTGTGAGTGTGGGCAGCTAGCCTTCTTACCTTTCCTCTACCTGCTCCCTCAGGCTTCTGAGCTCTGCTGGGAAACTACTTTTGCCCAAATCACCAGCAATGCAGCTAAGTGCAACGGAAGCTGCAGGCCTCAGCCTACCCTAGCAAAGTCCTCGGTCATCGTGGCTCCTCCCTGCTTGTGAGGCTTCCTTCCTTGGCTTCTTGGGTCCTGCTGTCCTTGGGGAGACACATACACTGTTCAAGCCTGCTTCCAGTGTCTGTGTTTAGCAATGGCTCCCTGCTAAGCCGCACACCATGTACCAAGTCACCTGTAGGAGACTATATCTCACCTATAGAGCAGGCAACATTTTTCAGAATTGAAACTGTTCTGTCTTTTCTAAGAGGAACTCTTCCCATTTCTTCCTACCCCACAGCCTGCTGCAAGTGTCCTTGGGATTCCTGTCTTGGAAAGCACATTCCTCTTTCCCTGACTCTTCGCCTGTAAGCCCACTGTTTGAGCCTTTCAGATCTTAGATTGCTCATTTTTCTTATATTTGAGGCACACCTATAACCTTCCATACTTCCATCTGTAATTCCTACAGAGGAGTTGATCCTCCCCACTAAAATCCACTGCCGAAGGGTGTTGTCTTTCTGTCTCGTTCATTACATCCCTGGTCAGCAGGACAGCAGGACATGGGCTACAGAAGATGAACGTTAAAAATGTGATGATATTGGAGTTGTAGAGATGGCTCCATGGGTAACAGCAGACCTGAGAACCTGAGTTCCGGGCCCCAGGACCAGGTAAAAGCCAAACGCAGCCACACACTGTCTACAATCCCACTGCAGCTTTACAGAGAGATGGAAGGCAGAGGCAGAGGCAGAAAAGACCCAAGATACTCCAGGGCCCATCAGCCTGGCTCACACGGTGAAGAGACCCTGGCTTACACAAGAGAAATCAAGGACTGATGCCCAAACCTTGTCCTTTGTCCTCCATATGTGCACCACGACATGAGTGTGACTGTGTCCCCACACATGAACACACACACAATTCTGCAGGAAAAAGCAGAGCTATTTATGTAGGGGTCAGTTGCTCCCAACAGATCTTTGCTCTAGGATCCTTGCTTTCTCAGGTGAGCAACTTTGCCTGTATTCAGCTCACTTGCCGGGAGAGCAGCCATATGCATATCCACACCGGCCCTTTTCCTACCACGTGTAATGACTCATTTCTGTGAGAAGATACAGAACAAACTTAACCCCAACCCATAACAAGATTTTGTAATTATTGTTTGTTTTTCGAGACAGGGTTTCTCTGTAGCTTTGGAGCCTGTCCTGGAACTAGCTCTTGTAGACCAGGCTGGTCTTGAACTCATAGAGATCCGCCTGCCTCTGCCTCCTGAGTGCTGGGATTAAAGGTGTGTGCCACCACCGCCCGGCTTAATTTTTTTTTTTTTTACAGTTGAGGACTATCTCTCGAGTAAGCATCCGTCACTCCTCAAGAGCAGCCTAGGTTGCCACTTCCAAGGAAAACAAACCACGTTGCCATAGAAAATTCTTAAAAGCCATTGGGTTCACGCCTAAGCTTTTGTTTCCTTTCATTCTGGGAGTTTAACTTTGCTGAAGAGAAATGTTTAACTCCAATCCTGTTACTTAAAAATGCATTTTTCCATGATGCAAAGGCTCAACAGTTGTTTCTTTTGCCTTGGCTCATTATGGAGATTTTATAGGTCCAAATGCATATCCTTTGATGCTTTAATTAATGCTCGTGGCTAAGTTGTGAAAGGAAGAAAACATTTTAATCAGTTTATAGACATGAGTCATGCGATTTCCCCAGTTGGAGCCACAACACGACACTGTAGGACATCTGTCCGTCTCCTTTCACGGGGCTAGTACAGGATTCAAGCAACAGATTTTAAAATGACAGAGTTACTCTCATTATGTTGCCAAACAGTTCGTTCAGGCCACTTCGTCCTAGCCACCACAACAGAGGACAGTGGCTACCCAGGAGGCTCCGTTACAGCGCAGCTGGCGTTTAAACCTGTGATAGACAAGGAGGAAATCCTGGTGTTGTTGCCACAGAAAGGGTTCATCCTGAGCAGAACAGGAGCTGTGTTAAAAAAAAAAAAAAAAAAAAAAAGAGTAAGCGGTGCGTGACTGACTGCACGTGTGACCCTGGTTCCGCTTGCGGTCACTAAATTTGCTCTTGGCATCACGGCGGTATTCTTCCTTACAACAAAGCTTTCCAGAAAGCACTTCAGGGTGCTGCTCGGACAGCCACAGCTCGACAGCCCCAGTCGTTAGATGTGACTCCCTCTTTATTCTCGTGCTCATTTGAAAAGGGCCGGTGCCCTTGCCACGATCTCACCTTTCCCTGCATATTCTCTGTTTAGAAGCCGAGACAGAGACTGGAGCTTGGCCTCTGTAGATTCCAGTCCTGGGCTTCCCTTTGCCTCCCCACAGCTGATGATGAAGGAGACTCGGAGCCCTTCCTGCCTTCTGCAGCCCCTCTACTGCAGACATGTCAGTGTCCTGTAAACGTTTACATCGACGCTAGTCAATGCCGTTTGTACACCGGTAGAGCTAGTCTCACGCAAGTTCTTAAATGAATCGTCTTTGTCCTCCTGCTAATCCTGTGAATCAGAACGCCGAGGCCTGACTTCTAGCTCCCTGTTTTAACAGCTTCTCCAGGCTATTCCAACGCAGCCTGAGAATCTCCACCTCCACTGTATGTGACAGGCAGGGAAGGGAGGCCGTCATGGTCCTTGCACACCTAGGGAACCAGCATCTTCACTGTAGGTAATGAGGCAGGGATGAGGGGGATATCAAAATCCTTCCAGTTATTACTTCACCTTGATGCTATGCATTTGAAACTGAAAAGGTATATTCACTTCAAGCAGTGTTATAGAAATAACTGTATCCCAAGCACATGTTATCCGCGGTAAGCGAGCATCCTAGCAGCAGGGTCCAAGGCTCTGTCCCCGGGGCCTAAACAGAAAAAGTGCTGAAGCATGCGTTAAGGCCTCAGTTTTACCAGCTGGGAGTTCTCGCTCACAACTCGCTAAGGCTCTGCTCATTTCTTGCTCGGGATCTGACTTTCCCGTAAACGCCGCTACAACTGGCCTGCTCTACTCATTGGCTGCCGTGGTGGCTTCCTTGTCCTTGCTTCTTTACGGGCCTCTGACTTCACAGCACTCTAGAGCAGATCTATACACCCCTGTGCCTGACTCTTCCAGGTGATGGATACTGACTGGCCAGGAAAAGTGTGTGAAGCAACTTCGGCCGCCATCTATCTCCTCCCCCATGACATGACACCTCCTGGGCCCACCACGGCCCTACAGTGCGCCTGTGGGCATTCCTGTCTTGGTGATTCAGCTGAGGTCCCTCCGTAGCCTCTGCCCTGATGCCTTTCAGACATCTGAGTAATGTGAAGCACATTCAGGGCCGCATGGCCAATTAGATAAGGGACAGTTTATTGATATTAATACCCTTTGACGTCATGGTGAAGTTCAGTTGTAGGTTGATCAATGATACTGCTCAGGCATTTTTAGTGATGAAGTGGAAGAGACGGACACGAGCAGTCGGATTTGCCTCTGTGCCCAGGGTACCTCCGGAATCATTGGTTGTGCAATGTTAAAACATCCTCATTTGGATAACGAGTTGCACATGGTAAGATGAGTCTTTGCTGTTAAGACAGCTTTCCTTGCAATCTTGGCATTCTTCTCTTAAGCAGGCTGCAAGGCAGCTGTATCCTGAGGTATTCATGCCCTCTTTACACAGTATAATAATGAATGCACTGGTGCTCTTTGGTGGGTAAAAATATGACACATGATTTATTTGATTTCCTTGTGTATTTTTTTTAAGACAGGGAAATTTTTTGTGACAACTCTACGAAATCTTTATAGCTTCTCAGAACTGTCCAAAGTCACTTTATAGATGCAAGTCCAAGATGAGAGTATACGGTAACTCATTCCTGTCCTATGGCCTTGACAGTCAGAGCCTGCTAGGCCATACTGCTCCCAATCCTGGTGTTTCTGGCCTCTGTAGACTTCAAAACCCACACGGAGAACCCCAGAGCCTCTTGTTCAGGATAGACTCCTCTGGAGCAGGACCTCTGTTTATCTTGCTTAAATGAATTACAGACTGGAATTTCCCCAGAGCCATCTCCTATGCTCAGCGGAAGGGTGCCAAGCAGAGAGTATGGGGCCATGGTGAAGAGCCTGAAGCCATTCAGCCTCATCTTGGTGTGTGTCCATCGCTGGTCCCTGGAAACAATCCCGCTTTTCCTTTCTGCAAGGCTTGGCACACTCATGCAGCTTTGCCCAGCTTTACTTCCATCAGGCCTTTGCTCATTTAGACGCACTGTTCCTTTTGTGTGCTCACGAGAGGCTGACAAAGGGATGATGCTGGAGATGCAGGGGCTAGAGCAACAGGGTGGAGACAAGGTGTGGCTGGAGGAGGCACCATCAAAGGGATGACGCTGGAGATGCAGGGGCTAGAGCAATAGGGTGGAGACAAGGTGTGGCTGGAGGAGGCACCATCAAAGGGATGACGCTGGAGTTGCAGGGGCTAGAGCCATCTATTCTGCCCTCTGCATATGGGGCAGACTGCACTGGGTGGCAAATATCTGTAATTTCAGTCCTGGGGAAACTGAGGCAGGGGACTCAATAGTTCCAGGTCAGCCTGGGCTATATCATAAGATCCTGTCTCAAGCAAAAACCAAGTAAAGCTCAGGTTACACCGTGAAGATCCTGCCACTGCCCTGGGTAGCACACTGGTTGAAGAGCAGCTAGCGACCTGGGAGACAACCTGCCAAGAACAGAGGCTTCTGGGAGAAAATGGAACTATAGTAACCAAATGACCTCTGACGAAGGAAACCTTTCCCTACCTTGGATTTTCTTTTTGCCTCAGAACTAGGCAGTAGCCCTTCCCCGCAGCATGGCCAGCCTGGAGACCCACGCTGTACAGGTGATGGGGCTTCTCTATCTGTTCCTCAGAGCGAAAACTGCTGGCACTTTTCAAGGTGGAGGTTAAACAGGTTCAAACACGTCTGTCATCAGGAGGAAGACATTCAGTTCCCTGGGCTCTGAGTGGCTCGCTTGATATGGATGGCCTAGTCTATTGGCAATTTGCTGAGCTTGAATTTTTAAAATTATTTTCGCAAGGTTTAATTTAATAATAATATCAAAAAACACAAGAGGACTATGAAAGGAAAGGACTGGAACTTGGAGGGTCAACTGACACCAATACCTGGAACTTTATGAGGAAAATTGGCCCAGGCGTGGTGATGGTTTATTCTTTACCTCCTCCTTGCTTTGGGATCAAACGGATTGCTTTAGTATCTGTTTCTTTTCAGGATATACCACCAGTCTAAGAAGGCTGCATGCTGTTAATGGTTGAGCCAAACTTTTCTCACAGGGTCAGCCTACGTGGAGATGTTGCTTGTTGCTTCCCTATTATCTAGTCCCAGTATCTTCCTTGCCAGAAGAAAAGATCTGTGCTCATTCCTAGGTTCTTCTACCCTCAGGAGCAACCACGCCATCGAGTTCTGAGCAATGATATGTTAGAATTTATGGAGTGGGGCTTCCGTGCAAGACAGACTCGAGTAACATGGGAAATTTGTACATCCTTTTATCCATCTTTTTCTTGGAGTGTGGGCATGATGGTTAGAGGAAACATAACTACCTCCAGTGCCTGAGGAGGCCAGTTGTGGTGGTGCGTGTCTTTAATCCCAGCATTCAGAAGGCAGAGGTAGATGGATAACTGTGAGTTAGGGCCCAGGATGGTCTACATAGCAAGTTCTAGGACGTCCAAAACTACATAATAGACAGAGCCTGTCTCAAATAAAACAAAATGAAACCCAAGGAGGCCATTCTTTCACTGATCATGATAGATAGAACAAGCACTCAAAGGGATGTGTGTCCTTGCCGTCCCTTGACAAGTTATAATAACTTCTACCTGTCTCGAAATTTCTTCTCATCTGAGAAAAAAAATACTCTTGGCAGCTGCGCAGGGTAATGTATGCCTGTAGTCTGTAGTCTCAGCCTCTGGTAAATGGAGGCAGAAAGGTTAGTGTAATGATTCTCGGTCATTTTAAGAGCAAGCCACGCCCACTCCTCCTCTGCGTGGAAACCTGGAGTTCCCGGTTCCATTCCATTCTCTCTGTCCCCTGCTCTCGGGAGAGGCAGCAGGGCTTCTCCCGCTTCATGAGGGCTCCCCCCGCTCCCTCTTCCCTCTCTCTTTTCCCTTCTGTCTTTCCTTCTTTTTCTCTCCTCTTCTGCTTCTTTCCCTCCATAATCCATCTAATAAATGCTTAACTTTAATATCTGTATGGTCTCATGCTGCCCACCACTGCCGCCGCCTCCGCCATTCGCCACCATTGCAGATCTGACCATGCAGTCTCGACCCTGGGGACCCGTTACCGGGGACCCCATTACATATTAATTATAACAGTTAGGAGTTCCCCATACAGTAAGTTCATGATTTTCATGGATAGAGGAAGGGCATAGCCCTCTACTGCTGTGGAAGGACATTCAAGGGAGAACACAGGCAAAGTGACAAAGCAGCCCCCTGCCTCCGCTGGCATTCCCCCAGCTATGCCCAGGCACCATGGGGGTCTAGGCTGACATGACCCTACCGATACCTGTAGAGACGTTCCTAGACTAGAAACAATACAAATTGCCTGAAGTCCCCAGAATCTAAGGTGCCTGTCTTCTCTAGGTACTTGAAGAAGTCATTCCCAGGATGCTCTTGCTTCTCAGATTGAAAACTCTAAAGGAAAACGTTTAGGAAAAAAAAGGGAAAAAAATCTCACAGCTGTAACATGAGGGCCTGCTAGTTGGGGTTTCCGTCCTGCCCAGTTCCCACAGCCAGTAAGTCCCAAAGAAAATCACACAGAGAGTCCATATTAATGATAAACTAATTGGCCCATTAGCTCAGGCTTTGTGTTAGCTCTTATAACATATATTAACCCATTATTCTTATCTATGTTAGCCACATGGCTCGGTACCTTTTTCAGTGGGGCAGGTCACATCCTGCTTCTTCGGTGATCTGGGCAGGACTGCAAGGAATGGGCTTCCTTCTTCCCAGAATTCTCCTGTTCTCATTGTGCCACCTCTACTTCCTGTCTGGTTTTCCCACCTATACTTCCTGGCTATTATTTATTTAAAACATAATTGACAGATTATAGAATTGTCCTGCACCACACAGCCTGCTCCACTCAGAATCCTGACCTCTCGCCATGGCTGTCGGCCCTTGCCCACCTTTAATCGTGCCCAGCACTTGGGTAATGTGGACAGCCTCGCCTGCACATAGAACTGGAGGAGTGAAGGTGGCGACTCTGCCTCCTTGGCTATCAACACCTCACAGGGAGGCTCTCTCCCAGGTGTGACTAATCTATTGCTCTACCTCTAGACCGCCGCTTCCTGCTCCTTCCCAATTCTGTCTCCCTTTCTCCCCAGGATCGTCAGCCTCTCTCTCAATATGGATATACTAGTTTGTTCTCTTCTGATTTAATTGCTCAGATCTTCTGATTGGGAAATTGCTCTCCATGGATTGATCATTTTACATGTGAAGGAGTTTCCTGCTGCTTGGCTTAACTCCTGTGTGGCTAACAAGGCACTATGTCTTCTGGGTCGCAAGTCCATTAGTGGACATTCTGCAAGAGTTTTCCATCCTGAGGGTCTGTTTAGTCCCTGGGCACTAGCCCTCTCCCTTGGGAGAGAATCAGTATTTGTCTAGAAAGACCTCTGTCCCTTCTGTGGAGAAGGCTGCTTGGGTTCTGAGGCTAAGCAGTTAGTAAGTGGACAAAGCAGACACTACGTATGTAGTATGTCATTTTATTCTCCTCCTGTGTGTCCTAAAGCATGAATCTAAGACATGTTGGCTTGAGGCGGACGCCCCCCCTCCCCCGGCCCACAGGAAGAACGACCACCACAAGAGGATCCTTCGCGTATCACACTTTATTGGAGAGCTTCTTGGTTGAGGGGAGAGCTGAAGCGAGGGGCCCCGACCCACCCAATGCTGCAGCTTATATAGGGAATAGGG
>JAQHUG010000088.1:5743702-5755831 GCA_028555095.1 Dicrostonyx torquatus | reverse complement strand
TTATAAACTGATTGGCCCATTAGCTCAGGCTTCTTATTAACTCTTATAACTTATATTAGCCCATTATTCTAGTATATGTTAGCCACATGGCTCGGTACCTTTTTAAGTGGGGCAGGTCACATCATCCTTCTTCAGTGTCTAGACAGGACTGGGGGAATAGGCTTCCTCCTTCCCAGAATTCTCCTGTTCTCAATGACCCGCCTCTACTTCCTGTTGGGTTGTCCCACCTATACTTCTTGCCTGGCTACTGGCCAATCAGTGTTTATTTAAAACATAATTGACAGAATATAGACAATTGTCCCACATCACCCCTTCTTGTGCAGAGGCTCACCAGGGTCTTAAGGGCTCCTGTACCAACCCTAATTCCCTACCCACCAGCCCTACTTCTTCAGAGCAAACACTACTACTCAATGAGGAGAGTCTTCTCTCCTCTTTTCTGGGCCAAGATTGGCCTAACCAGGATGCAAAGACTAAGTCCTGTTTCCTTACATGCTGTGCACCCACTGGCTCCCCATGCTCTGCCATGACCTGCCATGGCTCCCCCTTTCTCATTCAGGCCACTCTATCCCATGAGACAAGCCAGGCCCACTCCCGCCTCACTCCTTAGTCTGGGAGCTCTCCTAACCTCCCTTGAGCTTCTCGTGCAAGGCCAGGCACAAGTCCAACCCTCTACTGCCCCCAAATCCATCCTTTCCTCCTCTGACTTCCGATTGCATTTATAGTTAGCCCTCTACAATTTACCAGACCGCTTAAATATACTCTGGCAGACCCCGCTCCATAATTAGTTCTTGCGTTTGACTCTGGCCTCCTGAGTAGATACTGAACCCCAGTGGAGCAGGAACCAAACTTGACACATTTTTGTCGTGCCCACAGAGCACACAGCGTGGCCATTCATTAAGCCTCTGTGTATACTAGACGCGTCACTCTGTATACACTACCGATGTAGTGCCCGCGGCACGATGATGAGGGATTGTCACGTGTGGTTTTCAGGGGAGAAAAACAAAGGTCACAGTCATATGGACACAGAGCAGAGGCGGACTGAGACGGTCCAGGCCAATCATCCCCAAAGGCTTTGTTCAAGCTTTTTGACAGTTGTAAGGATGCAGGGGTAAGAAAATAGCTCCCTGAAACTTCCTCATCATGAGGGAGCTGAACAAAAAAAAAAAGAGTGTCATCTTTTAAAAGGTGGAATAAATGATGAAAGGAACCGTAATGATAGAGCCTCCTAGCTTCCCATGACCGAGCCTTAGGTCTGTTTTGTTTACGCTCGACTCAATGCTCAATAAAATATTTTCTGGGTGAATAAGTGAATCGAAGTCAACAGACATACCTCCTGTGCCCACTGAGAATAACGAGCTGCTTGTATGAGAAAAGTATGGTAAAAGGCATTCTAGTTTGCTTGAATCCGCCTCACAGGCTGCAGAGTCCAGTCTTCATTTGGATATCTGCAGATTCCACTCCCCAAGATCTGACACTCAGGAATCCTAACCGTTCCCCAAAAAGTTACTCTCTTGGTGATGAGCTCCGCAGTGAGGCCCACAGTGGCTCTGTCTTTACTGAATACATGCTGACTTCTGATCAAGACTCTGAACACCCAGGCATGCGTGGTGCACGGCTTTAAATGAAGCACTCGGGAGGCAGAGGTAAGTGGGTGTCTATGAGTTTGAGGCCAGCCTGGTCTATATAGGAGGGTTTCAGGTCAGCCAGGGCTACAGAATAAGACACACACACTCTGCTCTCTCTCTCTCTCTCTCTCTCTCTCTCTCTCTCTCTCTCTCTCTCTCTCTCTCTCACACACACACACACACACACACACACACACATCTCTATCTATCTCTATCTATCTATCTATCTATCTATCTATCTATCTATCTATCTATCTATCTATCTATCTATCTATCTATCTACACTCCAGACACATCAGCCACCTTTAACTACCTTTAGTTGGTGATTTTGAGACAAACCACCTGTACTGACTGGTTTTGTGTCTTGACACAAGCTAGAGTCATCAGAGAGGAGGGAGCCTCAGTTGAGGAAACGCCTCCATGAGATCCAGCTGTAAGGCATTTTCTCATTTAGTGATCAATGGGGGAGGGCCCAGCCCATGGTGGGTGGTGCCATTCCTGGGCTGATGATCCTGGATTCTATAAGAAGGTGGGCTGCGCGGGCCGGGGGAAGCAGTACAGAAAGCAGCTCCCCTCCGTGGCCTCTGCACCAGCTCCTGCCTCTGGGGTCCTGTCCTGTTTAGTTCCTGTCCTGACTTTCTTTAGTGGTGACCAGCAATGCTGAAGTATAAGCCTAATAAACCGTTTCCTCCCCAACTTGCTTTTTGGTCATGGTGTTTTGTTGCAACAATAGAAACCCTAAGACACCTCCAATCTCTAACTTCTTTCTGGAATATTCTTCCAGCAGATCTTCCCATAGCTCAGTTTCCACATTTCCTCTTTTGAAAATCGTTCGTGAGTACTGGCGACGATGCCTTCCACTACTGTCTTCTTTTGGGTTTTCTCTCAAGTTTGCAGTCTGCGTTCTCCTTATCCAATCCCCAGTGTGTGGTGAAGCAGCCATACCACCTCATAGGCTCTCAGGGAACAGGAACTTCCTCAGCTTCTGACTACAGTGACTCCCGAGAGCTTTGTACTTGGGTCTAGTGGAAACTGCCAGTGAAGACGTCTGGCTCCCAGCAGAGACTTCTGACCTCCAGCTCAGGGAGCAAGCTATTTGAAGGCTAGAGTGTGGCTGGTGATGGCAAAAGCAGGCACAGACTTCCTTTTTATGACCAATTGGGCAGCTGGAGCTGAAAACCCGTCTCCCATGGCAGCATTTTTCTGGATGAAAGTGAGAGAAAGCAGCCAAACGACCTATTTTCCCTCCTTGGAGGAAAGTTGGCAGTTTCTGTTGCTGCTAGTGCAACCAAGCTGGAAAACAAACAGACAGAAAGCAGAACTAACAGGGAGAGACTAAGAGACAATATGAGTGTGATTAAATTGCTGTGGGATAGTCCAGGCCTTCACTAATAGGACCGCAGGACACTTGGTGCTGCACGTGAACTGATGGGAAGGGGGCTCCTGGTCAAAGAAATAAGTCAGAAGAAGACAGGGCACTGTGGGGCTTGTGCCTCCTTCTGGATTAAAGGGGCATATGTGGGGGCTGGAGAGGTGGCTCTTACAGAGGACCCAGATTCAGTTCCCAGCACCCACAGGGCAGCTTACCACCCCACGTGACTCCGGTTTCAGCGGATGCACCAGGCACAGAGGTGGTATACATATAGTCAAGCAGGCAAAAAAGACTCACACACATAAAATAAGTCTAAGAAAAATGATCGAATTAAATTATCAGATAAAGAATAGCATTAAATTCAACTGTGGTGGCCAGGGGATAAAGATGAAGCTAATCTAAGTGAATGAGACTTCTCAATTCACACTCTCCATATTGCTTTGATCCATGAGCCAGATAAACACATGATGTAGTTTTTTAAAAAGCCAAGCTAAGACTTTTAATGATTCTTGCATATATTCAGTCATAATTGGAACCTTTCAGCTCAATGATGGCTTCGCCTTGTTTGGTGTGGACCATAGAGAAGGCTGCAGCCGAGCGGGGGACACTGTCCTCCTGGCTTCACACATGACAGGACCAGGGACCAAGAGGATATTCCTATTCTGTAGGTGGACTCCTGACTTCTTGATTGTAAAAACATTGTGCCGGGGACAATAAAAAAAACTGATCTTTCCTCCGTGTACGCACAGTGACCCAGCAAGTGATGATTTATTCCCTAAGTCACCATTCCTTGGGAAGCCTTGAATTAAGCAGAGTGACCAGCTCTTTTTTGGAGTCATCTCCTGATGACTCAGCTCTTTTTTGGAGGAGGCAAGGGGAACAAACAAATAAGCACCCATCAGTGGGAACGTGGTTAAAGGACTATGTGACTGTGGCACGTGAATAGAAAGTCCTCGTGGCCACCACAAACGATGCTGCATCTGGCAGTGCCCGCTAGAAGTGAGCACACATCCCGTGGCCTAGCAACTCCACTCCTGTGTATATACACCGGGAACGTATACCGGTATTCATGACAAAACCACATCCAACATTGTCTACAGTAGCTACATCCTGAATAGACCCAACGTGGAAACTTTCCAAATGGTCACCCAAGGCAGACTGGGTAGATGGGATTCAGCTCCAGTCATAGATAATTGAACACCACACAGCCATGAGGGTAGGTAGACATTACACACACAGTGTGGGGGGAACCCACAAGCAGGATGATGACTGAAAGAAGGAAGAAAGGAGTGTGCACTATAGGTATGCACTGACGTAAAGGTCCAACCCAAGCCCATCCAATCCCAGGCTGTAGAAAGTCCAGAGAGTGCTTATCTTGGAAAAGTCTGGGGGTTGCAAAGGGACAAGGTGGGGGGTATGTTGTGGGTACTGGGAAGGGTACAAGATATGTGTGATGTGTGCACTGTTCTATGCATTTTATACCGAAGAAAGAACAAAGACAGACAGAAAGAATAAGCGAAGGACAGGAAGGCAGGCAGAGACCAAACAGAAATATATATTTTAGGTGCAAATTGGCATGGAGAGACATGCAGGCCCCATCAGGGAGGGCTAAGTATCTTCTGTTTCTGCAGTCCTATAAATGGTGAGTTCTAGGTAGCCATTCTTAATCACTCTTACAAATGTCTTCTAGGTAGCCATTCTTAATCATTCTTACAAATGTCGTAGTGATTACCTCTGGGTGGGAGTTTGAGTTTGTCTTACTACCTCTATATTTTTCTATATTCACTTGTCTTTTTACGTGGCATATCTACCTACCCAGAAGACAGTTTTATATTTTAAAACCTCTTGATTAACAAGAGAAAAAACTGTTGCTTTAGCGGGTGCAGTGGCTCATGCTTGTAGTCTCAGCTACTCAGGGGTGGAGGCAGGAGGACTCGGAGCCCAGCCTGGCAAAGTGTTAAGGAAGCCCCAAAGTCTACACCAGGGCACAGTGCACTTGTGCACTGAATACAATTTGCAGTTGCCCCAGCTTCTGAGCATGCCCAGCTCTGGTTCTTAAACAGAACTGCTGGTGTCTTTCTCATCTACAGAGGACATGGGCCTGTGGTAAAATCTGACACAGAGCCTGGGCTCCCTGCTGCACTTCCCACCCCAGGGCCTCCTCGTTCTTACCCTGACTCCTCTTTCCTAGAATCCTAAGGCAGGTAGGTCCCTTTATTAAGCAGATACCCTTCCTGCTGTTTCTCTTTCTTCTGTTTCTAACTGCATAGTCCCTATACATGGTGCTCCCTATCATCGGTTTGGGTGCTGGGATTCCTACCCGCCTACCCTCAGCCCAGTATTTTCCATAGCTTTGCAGAGAATTTCCCATCTTTCCCTCAATTCTCTTTCACACCAATAGCCTCTTCTGTATGTGCACATACTAGAAATTCTTTCAATGAGGATAAATTTCTTTCATCTAAAATCAAAGCCTAAACTTAAAATGTAAATAACTGTGGGTGGTTTAGCACATGGCCTTCATATTCACACTGATGTGTAAATGTCTAATATCTATGGAGGAGGGCAGGAGTGGTAAAGAGAGGGAACTTGCTGGTGGTGCTGGCTTCCTCTCCCGTTCTTGAGCCCCCAGGCCCGCTCTCCTGCTCATAAGCCACCCAGAAGCAGAGACAGCCATGTCACCCTGACCAGCTGTAGATCTATTCCAGACCCAGGATTCCAATAATTTGGGAGAGGGTCAAACAAGTCAAGGCCCCAGATGGCAGAAGAGTTGCATTAACTTAAGACTCTTAACTCTTTCCCCAGGGCAGGAAAGGTTGGAGACGGACGAGGGTGAGGCTTTCCAGGCTCAGGACTCAAGCTCAACCGAAGCCAGTCATGGCTTTAATTTTTGTAAATCAAAGCCTTCAGTTTTCCTTCACTCTCTTAGCTGAAGACATGTTTCCCAGGATGCACAGGGAAAAACAATAAACAAAAGGTACGGAATTAGAGATTGTATGACATCGTGTTGTCACTTAACCCCTCTGTAAGCAGGCGCCTTGCTCTCCTCCATGTCCCAAGCCCCTCCTCCCAGTGCTGTCTTCACAAGATCATCGGAACCTTGGGAAACATTGATCTAATTATCATCACACATGATGGGCCTATTGCCAGCTGCTTTTTATTTTAACTGCAGAATCTTTTCAGGGTGTTTGTTTTTTTGTTTTTTGTTTTATTTTTTTCAAGAGTGGAGAGCCTGAGAGAGGAGCATATGTCTGTTTTTGTTATTCCACAGAACTGATCAGGTTTCCTTTGATAATCACAATTAAACTTCCAGACCGGATCATACAAATATTTCACATTAAGAGGATCTGAATGTGTGTGGACTTGGGCAGTCTCACAAAATCTTCCAGGTTTGGAGGTGAAATGCTGAACCACAAAATTGAGCAAAATATCCTAGAGACACAACGGGTACTCAGGAACCGGAGGAATTAGAGATGAAGGGGTCTCTCCATCCTGAGCCTGAGTACTGTGGAGTTAAGCTCCAAGAACATCTACTATAGTCCCCCTAGTAGGATGGCAAAGCCCATGAGAATAGGGCCTTGGACCATTTCTTCCTTCACTCTAGTCTTAGGAGCTGCCTTATCAGTGGGCAGTTCCCACTGGTGGATGAAGGACAACCCTTTGTAACCTGCCCCCTACAGTGGTTGGCATAGGATATACTTCATAAACTCTCTATGGGGAACAGGACTGTAAAACAACAAAACTAGTCAGAGCAGCTGTCTTAGTTAGGGTGTTCATTGCTGTGAGAGACAGCATGACCATGGTGACTCCTATCAAGGAAAACATTTAATTGGGGGCGGCTTACAGTTTCAGAGGTTCAGTCCATTATCATCATGGCGGGAGCATGGTGATGTGCAGTCAGATGTGGTGCTGGAGGAGCTAAGAGTTCTGTATCTTGATCCACAGGCAGCAGGGGAGACTGTGTACCACACTGGGTGCAGCTTGAGCATACGAGACATCAAAGCCCACCCCCACAGTGACACTCTTCCTCCAACAAGGCCACACCTCCTAGTAGTGCCACTCCCTATGGGCCAAGCATTCAAGCATGGGAGTCTATGGGGGCCCTTCCTATCCAAGTCCCCATACCAGTTCTAGCTCTGGAAGTGCTGATCACTGATCTATGGCTGGAGGGAGAGCTGGGACTTAAAAATGTCCTGGCATGGGCCACACAGCTTCACTCCTATTATACTGAGTAGGAGGCTCCCATGTCATCTTCTGATACCCAGCTCAGGGCCACCAGCTGCATGAGTGAAGCTGTGCCGATGGGAATCTGAGGGGGAAAAATGACCACAGGGATGCCAGAAAATCAAAAGAAGTTTTCCTCTTCTCCCAGGGGTCTGCTTTCCTATCCTGAAAAAGCAGAGGAATGTCCACACAACTAGTTGTGAGTGGTTCCCTGGTGACTCGGAGCCTGAGCAATGATGTCTTGTTCAGGCACTTCAAGCCCATCAGAAACGGACCCCGAAACAACCAGTCCCTGCTCTCTGCTGTGAACCCCAGCCCGTGTGTCTCCTGCCACCCACAAATGTGGAAATTGCTTGGAACAACTAGGTTCCTGTAAGTTCCCCAGGGGTACTTTTCTTAAAAATATACAACCAAAATGTTGCAGAATATTTGTTTACACTGTGTGCAGATGTGTCACTGTGATTGGTTGAATAAAAAGCTGTATGACCAATAGCTAGGCAGGGGAGAATAGGTGGGGCTTCTGGGCAGAAGGAAGTCAGAGAGAAAAAAGCTAGGTTTGTGGACTTCACCAATAGACTCAGAGCAAGTCAGATGTGCCGTACCGTGGAAAGGAAAAAGCCACGTGACAGAAAGTAGATTAACAGAAGCAGGTTAATTTGAGTTATTGAAAGCTATGTGGAAAAAAGTCTAAGCTAAGGCAAAGCTTTCATAATTAATAATAAGTCTCTGTATTGTCATTTGGGGACTGGCGATCCAAAGATAGTCTGACAAGAAACTTGCTACCCCAAAGCCTATTTTTAAGATAATTTTACGTTTACATATTTTTCCTTTACTGAAAAACAGATTTTTTTTTTCTTCACATACAATATTCTGATCTGGTTTCCCCTCCCTCTATTCCTTCCATTTCCCCTCCCACCTCCCCTCCCATCGAGATTTACCTCCTTGCTGTCTCTAATTAGAAAACAAACAGGCAGGGCTGGAGAGATGGCTCAGTGGTTAAGAGACTTTAATTGCCTTTAGCTTAGGCTTGTTCCCAACTAGTTCTTAAAACTTAAATTAACCTGTTTATACTAATCTGCACTCTGTCACGTGACTTTTATCTCTCTCCCAATCTGTTTGTCCAACTGGCTCCCTGTCTTGCTGGTGTCTCTCTTGTACCTAGATTCACCCCAAATTCTTCTCTCCACAGAATCCATAAAAACACTTATCTGGAAATTATAATATGTATGCAAAGTACATATAGGGTAAAAAAAGAAAAATGTGTAAAAATGAAATTTAAATTTAAAATATAAAATACAATAGGAACCTTCAAAGATGCCACTGAGTTTGCTTTCCCTGGGCCATCTACCACTGGGAAGGCAGTCTGCCCTTAAGAGAAGTTTATTTCCCCAGTGAGACTCCCTTGGAGGAAACTAAATTTTCATTTGCAGGTGGCTATCAATTAGAGATAGCTTCTGAGTTAGGGACAGGAGCATGTGTCCGCTTGTTTCAGCTCTAAGGCTCCGTGTGGTCCAGACCCGTGCAGGCCCTGCGCATGCTGCCTTAGTCTCTTGTAAGTTGGTGTGTGTCCTATCCTTTGGATTTCCTGGGCCTTCTCTCTTTTGTGTCCTTCATTCCCTTTGGTTCATATACCCTTTCTGACTACTCTTCTTTGGGGTTTCCTGAGCCCAGAGGGAAGGGATTTGATGGAGACATCCTGCTTGGGGATGAGTGTTCTAAGGTCTCTCATTCTCTGCATGATGTGTGGTCATGGGTCTCTGGATTTGTTCCCATCTGCTGCGGAAGAATGCTTCTTTGACTATGGCTGAGCGGGGCACTGGCCTGTGAGAATGCCATTAGGAGTCATTTTATTGCTGCTTTATTTTTTTGGTGGTGTTGTTTATTTTATTTTATTTTATTTTAGAACAGCAGTATTTGTTTTTACCCTATATCCCTAGCCAATCTAGTATCAGGTTCTTAGTCATTCATGCAGTGTCAGGTATGGGTTCCATCTCTTGGAGTGGGCCTTAAGTTAAAACAGACTTTGGTTGGTGTCTCCCTCAAGCTTTGTGCCACCATTGCACTAGTAGGCAGGACACCTTTGTAGATCAAAGGATTTGGGGCTGGCTTGGTGTTTACACTTCTGCCTTCCTGTATCAAAGACACTAGCAGGTAAGTGTCATGGCTCTATGTAGTCACCAGCTCAACTACTCCATGTTCAATGAGTGTGTAGGCACTGTCTCCGTCTATGGGGCTTTGCCATTAGTTTGTGGACAGCAATCTACAGCCTTGGCAACAATAACCCGGGCAGTTTGGGAGTTCTCGTGGTACCCCTTTGGCCACAACACAATTATATGTAACTGGTATTGGAAGCTTCATTTGGTGACAAGAGATGTCCAGTTGGGACCCTCTCTCCCATTATTTGGTGATTTCTGTTAGATCACCTTTATATAGGTATTATTATAGAAACCTTCTACAATATTAGATTTCCATACTAGCCCTCAAATGGCCCTTAATTTTAGCTGCCTTTCCTTGTATTTCCTCACTCAGTCCCCTCTCCATTCCCCCTTCCCCTTCCTCTTGTCACTTGGTCCTCCCCAACACACACACACACACACACACACACACACACACACACACACACACACACGCTCCAACCACTCTTAACTATCTATTCTATCTCCCTTTCCTAGGGATATCTGTCCCCTTAGTCCTTGCTCTGTACCTACCCTCTGTGGTTTAATGGATTGTAACTTGGTTGTTATTGACTTAACAGTTAATATCTGCACATAATATCTGTACATACCACATTTGTCTTTCTGTGCCTGGGCTATCTCACTTAGAACGATTTTTGTTTTTTCGTTCCAGCCACATAGATTGGTAGGATTAATATAGTGAAAATAGCCATCCTACCAAAAGCAATCTATAGATTTAGTGTAATTCCCATCAAAATTCCAACACAAATATTCACAGATTTTGAAAAGACAGCTTTTAGTTTCATATGGAAACACAAAAAACACCAAACAATGGAATTAAATCAAAGGCCCAGACATAAGTCCACACACTTATCAACACCTGACTTTTGACAAAAAAAAAAAAAGCTGGTAATACATGCTGGAAAAAAGACAGCATCTTCAACATCAATGCTGGTCAAACTGGATGTCTGCATGGAAGGATGCAAATGGATCCATATTTATCACCTTGCACAAAACTCAACTCCGAATGGATCTAAGACCTTAGCATAAACCAGATACGCTGAATAAGAGAGGATGTGGGGAATAGCCTTGTACTCATTGGCACAGGAAAAGACATTCTGAGCAGAACATCATTAGCACAGGCATTAAGATCAACAATTAATAAATGGGACCTCATGAAACTGAGACGCTTCTGTAAGGCAAAGGACACTATCGACAGGACAAAATGACCATCTATAGAATGGGAAAAGATCTTCACCAACTCTATACCTGACAGAGAGAAAATAGCCAAAATAACTACATATTAAGAAAACAACCCAATTATAAATAAGTTACAAATATAAACAGAGGATTCTTTAAAGAGGAAACTCAGATGACTGAGAAACACTTTAAGAAATGTTCAGTATCCTTAGCCATCGTAGTCTGTATAGAAGAGGGTTACTGATTTCTGGGAGTTACAGTATCCTTAGCCATGGTAGTCTGTATAGAAGGGGGTTACTGATTTCTGGGAGTTACTTTTATATTCAGTCACTTGGCTGAAAGTGTTTATCTGCTGTAGGAGTTCTCCAGTGGAATTTCAGGGTCACTTATGTATGCTCTCATATTATCTGCTAATAAAGATACTTTGACTTCTTCCTTTCCAATTTGTATTTCCTCGATCTCCTTCGGTTGTCTTATTGCTCTATGACTTCAAGTACTGTATTGAATAGGTGTGGAGAGCCTGGAAAATCTTGTCTTGTTCCTAATTTTGGTGGAACTGTTTTGAGTTTCTCTCTGTTTAAATTGATGCTGAGTATGGACTTCTTGTAAACTGACTTATATTGTGGTATGTCCCTTGTATCCTTAATCTCTCAAAAGAGTGTTAGATTTTGTGAAAGGTTTTTTTCTGCATCTAATGAGGTGATCATGTGTGTTTTTGTCTTTCAGTTTGTTTATATGGTGGATTACATTTATTGACTTTTGCATGTCAAACCATCCCTGCATCACTGGGATGAAGCCTTGATCATAGAGGGCAATCTTTTCAAGGTGTTCTTGGAGTCAGTTCAAAAGTATTTTATTGAGAGTTTTTACATCCATGTTCATAAGGGAAACTAGTCTGTAGTTCTCTTTGTTGGGTCTTTATGTGATTTAGATGTCAGGGTAACTGGCCTCATTACATGAAATGGGCAGTGTTCCTTCTGCTTCTGTTTGGTAGAGTAATTTGAAGATATTAGTACCAACTCTTCTTTGAAAGTCTGGTAGAATTCTGGGCTAAAGTCATCTGGCCCTGGGCATTTTTGTTGTTGGTAGACTTAATTACTGCTTCTACTTCAGTAGGAGTTTTAAGTCTGTTTAAATTGATCTGATCTTAATTTAACCTTGATAAGTGATATGTATCTAGAAAATTAGTCATTTTTTAGATTTACTAATTTTGTGGAGTACAAGTTTTTAAAGTATGTCCTTATGATTCTCTGGATTTCCTCAGTGTCTACTGTTATGTCCCCCTTTTCATTTCTAATTTTGTTAATTTGAATATTCTCTATGTGTCTTTTTAAATTATTTTTGGTTTTGGTTTTTCAAGACAGGGTTTCTCTGTCTAACTTTCCTGGCTGTCCTAGAACTCACTCTGCAGACCAGGCTGACCTTGAACTTACTGAGATCTGCCTACCTCTGCCTACCTCTGCCTCCCAACTGCTGGGATTAAAGGTATATGCCACCACCACCCAGCCCCTCTGTGTCTTTTAAGGGTTTGGATAAG
>JAQHUG010000088.1:5702259-5743474 GCA_028555095.1 Dicrostonyx torquatus | reverse complement strand
TAGCACCACCTTCATTGTGTCCCATAAGTTTGGGTATATTCCTTTTCATTAAATTTTAGGAAGTCTCTTAGTTTCATGAGTTGTTGAGAAGAAAGTATATTCTTTTGTGTTTGGGTAAAATATTGGTGGCATTTTCCTGTCCCATCAACCACTTCCCAAATAACCACAAAGAGTTTTAATATTAATTATAAATGCTCAGTTGATAGCTCAGGCTTATTACTAACTATCTCTTACAACTTAAATTAACCAATATTTAGTAATCTATGTGCTGCCATGTGGCTTGTGGCTTTACTTGTCCTCCAGTATGTCTTGTTTCCTCTTCATCTCTTGGTGACTCCCTGACTCTGTCTCCTTCTTCCAGGCTCTTAGTTTGGTTGTCCCACCTATATTTCCTATCTGACTTCTGACCAATCACTTTTTTATTAACAATGAGAGCAACACATTTTCACAGTGTACAAGATTATTCCACAGCAGTGAAATGTTCTGTAAATGTCTATTAGATCTGGTAAACATCATTTGGTTTATAACACCAGTTAGCTCCAGCATTTCTCTGTTTAGTTTTTGCCTGAATGACCTGTCTATTGGCTAGAGTAGGGTACTGACATCTCCCACTGTCAGTGTGTGAGGGTCACTATGTGATTTAAGCTATATTGGTGTTTCTTTTATGAACTTGGATGCCCTTGTTGGTGCATAGATGTTAAGAATTGAAATGCCATCTTGGGTTTTCCTTTGATGAGTGTAGAGTGTTCTTCCCTATCTCTTCTGATTAGTTTTGGTTTGAAGTCTATTTTGTCAAATATTAAAATGACCACACTAGCTTGTTTCATAGGTGCATTTGCTTGGAATATCTTTTTTCATCCTTTCACTCTGAGGTAATGTCTACCCTTAATGTTAAGGCATGTTTCTTTGATGCCACAGAAGAATGGGTCCTATTTTCATATCCATTTTGCTAGTCTGTGTCTTTTCATTGGGGGAATTAAGACCATTTATGGTGAGAGATATCGATGGTCAGTATTCATTGATTCCTATTGCTTTGTTGTGATGTGTGTGTGTGTTCCCCTCTTTTGATTTGCTGGTCTGGGATTACTTATCCATCATGTTTTCTTGGGTGTGGATGTTTTTATGTTCGAGTTTTCCTTCTAGCACCTTCTGTAGAGCTGGATATAATGATAGATGTTGCTTAAATGGAATGTCTTATTTTCTCCGCCTAGTGTGACTTAAAATTTTACTGGGTATGGGTATGTCTGGGCTGGCATCTGTGGTCCCCTAGAGTTTATAGGACATTTGTCCAGGCCTTTTAGCATTTCCATTGAGAGTTCAGGTGTTGTTCTAATTAGTCTTCCTTTATGTATTACTTGGCCCTTTTCCCTTGATTTAATATCTTTTCTTTGTTCTATATGCTTACTGTTTAGGTTATTATGTGCCAAGAGGACTTTCTTTTCTGGTCTAGTGTTCTGTGTGCTTCTTGTACCTTGATAAGCATCTCTTTCATTTAGGGAAATTTTCTTATATGCATTTGTTGACCTGGCTTTTATCTCCTTCCTCTCTTTCTACTATTTTGTTTAGATTTGGTCTTTTCATAGTATCCTGGATTTCCTAAATGTTTTCTTCTCTCATGTCTCCAATGCCTGAGATTATCTTGGATTTCCTAGATTTTTTTTTCCTCTCATGTTTCCAATGCCTGAGATTCTCTCTCCCAGCTCTCATATTCTGTAGGTGAGGCTTGTCTCTGACTATCCTGTTCAAGTTCTTAAATTTCTCATTTCTGGACTTTCCTCAGTTTGGGTTTTCTTTATTGAATCTATTTCCACTTTCAAGGCTTAAACTCTTTTATTAGTTTCTTTCCACTGTTTATGTTTTCACAAATTTCTTTAATGAATGTATTCATTTCCCCTTTAAGGCTCTCTATTATATTCCAACAGACTGTACTAGAGCAACTGGATGCTCACCATACTGAAGAATCTACCAGCCCTTGGAATTCTCCTGTATTTGTTGTTGAAAAGAAATCTGGAAAATGGAGAATGGTGACAGATCTAAGAGCTATCAGCAAAGTTATTCAACCTATGGGCCCTCTACAATCTGGAATTCTTCTGCCTTCTCTGTTACCAAAGGGATAGCCTCTCATTGTTATTGGTTTAAAGGATTGTTTCTACACTATACCTTTACAAGAAAAGGATAAGAGAGTGAGGAGAGGCCCCAGATAGGCTGGTACAGAGCTGGGAGTGAGACTGGGTAAATGTGGAGGAGAGGAGGGCGAGTGACAGTCTGAAGCTCCCCTCCCTGTCCCATTGGCTTTGGCTTCCTTGGCAGGCTTGATTGACTGGCTGGTTCCCAGAGAAGGCTAGAGTGAGGAGGAAGGCTGCAGGACAGATCTGGGTGATCACCTGGAGAAAAGTGGAGGGGAGGTAATAGCAGATGGTGTGCGTCTGAGATGGGTGAACACCAGGGTTTGATTTTGGAGAAGAGGGGAGAGGCGAGAATCTGCAGTTAGCTACCTGTTTCCCCAGTGGCATTTATGGGCCTGTATGTTCCCAGGGCATGCCTGCTGATGTTGGATGCTAGGATAATGGGATGAGTGTGGAGGAGGAGGAGTGGAGAAGAAGGTCAGAGAGGAGGAGGTGGGGGTCGGAGAGGAAGTGGAGACTGTAGGTAGGGGTTCTGCTACAGAGCTGGGGATTAGACTGAGGGGTTAGATTTGGAGGAGAGTAGAGAAAGGCCAAGATCTGTCTTCCCAAGGATTCTAAAGGGTTTTATGCCATGAACTAGTCAGGGAGGGGCTGGGAGCAGAGCTTATTCCAGGGAAGTATAAATCAGACTAGGGAGAAGTCTGAAGACAGCCCACTAACTAACCAACCTACTCACGAAACAACCACCTAACAACCAGATGGTTAGTTAAACAACCAACCTACTAACTAATCAACTCAAATAACTAACGGCTCCACTGGTGCAAGGGATGTCTGTGATGGGAGTCTCCAGTCTTCAGAGTCCAAAGGGATTGGCAGAGCCAGGTATTGGAAAGCAGGCCTAGGCAAACAAGTTCTCAGCAACCTCGAAGAATCAGCAAGCACAAGGCGTGTGTGTCACTGGGGGGGGGGGGAAGTGAGGCACAGAGGCTTAAGGGAATTTTGTTTGTTTTTGTTTTATCCCCCAAACTTACGAAAAACAAACAATAGTTCCTCCATGAACAAAACCTGGGGGAGGCTGAGGTCTAAAGCTCGGATCTTTTCCTGATTTACTTAGACTCTTTCCAATATTGACCTTCTTGCATACAAAATAAAATCTTGCTGGCAGTCAGGGTCCTGGTAGCTCGGTGTGGTAGTGAAAGCACCTGTTTTCACCGTGCCACACCCGCGTGCCCAGTCTGGGATTACTATAAGAAATTCCCTCTCACCTACTATTGCTCCAGAAAGTCCCTCCCCTCAAACCTACTTTCTGGGTCTTTCTGCTTGACTGCTCCTACAGTATTCAGTTTTGTCTGAGATGCATAAAGTTCACGGGCATTTTAGCTGGCACCAGGGCCCAAATCTAAAATGCAAGAGTCTCTGTATGGCAGAGAGTGTTGGAGAAAATTCCCTATTCTTAGGCTTTGCAGGGTTACCTGCCTTCTGGCTGGAGGTGGAAGGCGGGAGCCTGTGCATCCCACTGTGTCCAAGCCCTGGAATGTCCCAGCTCTTTAAGTTTAGGGAAAAAGCCTCCAGTGGGTTTGGTGGAATATCCTGGCCGGGATGAACTAGCCAACTGGTCGTTATCATCGTCCCTCGAGCCCACCTCAGACCCATTGATCTCCACTCTTTCTGGAAGATTCCACCATAGTCAGGTTTCCTTTCACGGCAGGAAGTCACCAAGCCCTCTGCAGCTGGTACCAAACACAAGCTCCAACCAGAGCCGAGGTGGGGAGCTCGGGAGGGAACCTAGGGGCCGCGCAGCTAGTCTCAGGGTCCCTCTCTAGGTCTTCTGCCTGGGTTCAGCGGGCATGAGTTTGGTGCACCCAGGAGCCAGAACTGCCAGCAGAGGAAGCCAGCGAACAACCCCGAGGCCCAGTCGGGGTGCAAGCTCTGCGGCCAGGGATGGAACCCTATCCCAAGGCTTGGCTGCTTCTTCCGTCGGGTGGGTATGAACTGTCCTATACACACCCCGCCCCCACTTATAGTCTGTTAAATTGACTAATAAACTCAACACAGCGTTCTCTGTGCGGCTTCAAAAACCTCCGTAATTTCGTTAGAAAACGTTGAAATCCAATCCCAAAGTATTCAGCCCAAATGTTTAGTTAAAGTAACCCCGTGGGTTAATAAACTAAACAAAGTCAACCCATGCAAAACTGGAGCAATGAAAACCAGGCTAGATAAACGAAGGGAAGTTTATAAGAACCCTTTTGGAGGAGAAGAAGGAGGGGGGAAAAAGCACTAAGGCACCGGGCACGTAGCTTTAATGTGAAGCATGTGAGCCGGGCTCAGCTTACAGGTACGCTGCCCACGGCAAAGGGCGCTGTCAGGCGGCATCGCCCAGCGCGGCCCGGGAAACTTTACCCGGCGGCCTGCGGCACCGAGCTCCCCGCCCCGCTGTGTGCTCCGCCCGCCCGCCGGTCCGCACTGCCCGCGGGGACCCGTGGTGGCGCTCTCTGCTGCAGACCGGGCGGCGCAGGCTCGCTCGCCAGGAGAACCTCTGTGCAATCCTAGAGGCTGAGCCCAGCTGTCCAGCGCCGCCACGGGAGAAGGTCCATGCCCGCCCTCCACCCGCCTCGGGCGCTGGAATGGAGTGACAAAGGCGAGCCGCGCCCTTGACCTCCTTCCCTACAAGGAAGCGCTTGGGAAGAGAGGAGCTAGCTGCGGAGCACCGAGTTACTATTAGTTAGTTTTGCTTGATCAGCCTGGAGCAGCAGCCCCGGAGATGGAAGCAGAAGGGATCTGGGAAGGGCAGGTCAGAAACCTGGAGGCGTTGCGCAGCTTTGAGGACCTAGGCTGTAAAACAGCTCCTTCTCGGGTCCGCCTCGCCCTTCTTGCCGAAGGAGCCATCAAAAGGGTGAAAGAGGAGAGGCGGGTGAAGGGCGAAGGGGGAGGGTTAGACACCCCCCCCAACCTCTAACTTCCCTCGCCCCCTGCCCCCAGGAATTCCTAGGAGGGGCCGCCCCAGCCAGCCCGGTCCATTCTGGGAGCTCTGCGAGGAGATCAGAGGCAGTACAGGTTCTCGGTTAAATGAACCTTCAGGAGGGGGACAATGGCGAGGACCTCACACGGGGGGCACCGCGCCTTCCCCCACCCCTGCTCAGCTGCCGGGTTCCTTTATTCCACGTGGTGAAACCCGCGGCCGCGGAACCAATGGGCCAACCCCGGAGAGCGCGGGACGCTCAGGAGATGGTTTGAAAGGAGGTGTGGGTTTTAATTTTTAAAGCGTATAATTGGAGGAGGGTTATTTTTTCCTTGGCAAAAAAAAAAAAAAGGAAGAAGAAAGGCAGGGGGGAAAGTCAGGAGAAACACAACGCATTTATCTATCAACCGCTAGACAAGACAAAGAGGTTTTAACAACAGTTTGAAAAGAGCGGCCTGTGAATGGTTACTATTCAATTTGTATTTTATTCCCCGCTGGTCATGGAATTGAGATCAGAAGAAAAAGTGAAAACACATGGCCGAGGTCAGGGGATCAGAGAACCACCACACACAGCAAAGGGAAAAGGAAGGCAATGGGAACTCGTGTGAAGAAATGGATTATATAAACAGAGCTTACCATCGCCTGCGCCCCATTATCCTGTAATTTACCCTGCATGGGAGCATAGAAATATATTAAACTAGTGATGGGCTTTACCATTGCTTTACAAGCCAGCCTCGTGCCAATCAAGCCTACTATATACTTTGAGACATGTTTAGAATTCTTGAACTAATGTGTTTATTTTAAATATCACAGGGAAATTATTACATCACTAGAAAATAATGCCAGAGCGGGGGTCTGCCGCCCTTTTGAAGTTCTGTTTCAACGAAACATGATTTTAATTACATAATCACTTTGAAACTATAATTATACAATAAACGATGAGGATTAAGCGGGAAGTATAGAGTACATTAAAAATTGCTTAGGTCTTGAGAAAACAAACTGAACATGAGGGGGGAAAAGAAAGAGATGAAACCCGAGGTCCTGAGAAGGGGGTTGATAAACCCTACAATGGCTTTCTTCTGAGCCACAGAGGGATGGGCGCCTGGGGCTTTCGGCCCGGGCTACAAGCAGGCAAGTTGCAGAGTAAATGCTAGCAAATCCGAGACAGAATCAGATGAAAGATGGCTCCGTGTTTGCTTGCTAGTCTTTCTACACAAAAGCAAATAAAGTTGCTGTTTGACGTTTACGAAATGCGTTTACACCGGCACCCGCAGTGCACTGAAACGCCTTAGGGGAGATTGTTTTGTTGGCCCCTCGCTTTCAGGAGAAAAAGCATCCCGGAGAAATGGCGTCCAGGGTGCTGCGACGCCCGCAAAGAGGTTATAAACAACTGTCGGTGGCCCCAGCGTGACTGTGAACGCCCGGGGGCTCACACACAAACCGTGCTCCGCCTGGCACCAACTTCCTGGCCCTGGGCCCTTCTCCTGGACTACCCCGGCTGCCTGCAGTTGCTTCAGGGTTCGCGTTGTTTTTGCTGAGGCCAAAGGCAGGAATCAGATTTTCCCCCTAAAAGGTAGAAATTTGGCCGCGCCCTCCTTTCGATTTTTAGGAGTCCGTAAGAAGGTCTGCAGACCTGGCCTTACTTGCCCTTAGATCCTGGTGACCGAGGTCGAGGCTAGGACCGGACTGGAGCCGAACTGGGGCGGGCGGGCGGGCGAGGGGAGTAAACGCCACAGATAGAGGCGGTTCAATAGAACTCTTTACCTGTGTGCTTCGCCAGGCTAGTGCCATGGGGCAGGCACGTGCAACTTGCCAATCTAACCTCATCTTTTAAAGGCGGACTTTCACGACATATTTATTATCCACATTGCCTGGGGTCACCTTTAATACTTTACAGCATACTCCCCGGTATGGGTAGTTTGGAAGGCAGATGCCTGCCCTGGCTTCGTTTGACAAATGAGGGGTTAAACATTACCACTCCAATCTCAGGCAAAAGGGGCACTCTTTGCTTTTTTTTTTTAGTTTAAGCAGAACGTTAATGACTGGAGAAGCCGGGATGTTTAAATTCAAGAGCAATCCCGAAGATGTTTTCCTGCAGAATTCAGAGGTAGGTTTGGGGAGCTGACTGGGGAAAGTGACAATAAGCATCTTGCCTCGCTTTTGCTTGGGCCCCGTGGTTACTCTAACCCATTAATATTAAGGCACATCAGCATCACATCAGTCTGCAATGGACCATCAACAACCCAGAAAAAAATACTAAAGAGAAATAAAACAGTTCATCCGAAGAGTCCTACTGTGAACGTGTTTACTCTTCCCTTCCCTAAGCCCAGGATGTAATTTTCTCACTGCCCTCTTGCAAACAAAAGTGCTGTACTAGGCTGACAGTGCTAAGACCCATC
Source organism: Dicrostonyx torquatus (assembly GCA_028555095.1). Lineage (NCBI taxonomy): Eukaryota > Metazoa > Chordata > Mammalia > Rodentia > Cricetidae > Dicrostonyx > Dicrostonyx torquatus. Next base: position 5,735,990 of record JAQHUG010000088.1, on the reverse strand, counting down.
CAAAACCCCAGGGAAATTACCAGTGGGCACTAAGTCAGGGGCTGTTTTTTTTATGGAGTCTGAAAAGAAAACACGCAGTTCTTTCTGAGGATGAGCGTGCTGGGACTGGGAAGGTTTAGGGAACAGAGGAGAAAGATGAGATGGAGGAAGAGGAAGGAACATGAGGAGGAGGAGAAAGAGGAGGAGGTGGTAGGGGAGAGGGATCCTTGAGACTGATAGTGACTGTAAAACATATTTTCTCCACCTCTTAGTAATTAAGACAAGAAATCTTCCTGTGTCACCTCAGCTGATGGTATTGCAACATCTGCTTGATTAACAATATCAAACGCAGTGTTTACTACATGCCCTCCACTGCAGTGCCCTCCATTCCTTCCTTCCTCCGATCCCTTCTGTAGGTAGGACTCTCCTCATCCCATTCTACAGCTCCACAACCCAAGCACTCAGAGATTGCTTATTCTGTCCTGGGTCACCCGGTCGTAAATGACCAGAGTGCATAGGAATCCAGCGTTGAGTTCTTGGTCAGGAAGGTGACACCTGAAACTGGGAGAAACTGAGGCTTATCTGAGGTCCCGACTAGGGCAGTCTATAGCCAGGACTGGAATCCACAGTGTAGTGATTGTGATGTGTGTTTGTCACCCAGAGAACCGCCTGTCCTGTGAGTCCCATGTCATGCTCAAGGAAGGCCTTTCCTTGCTGAACCAAGATCCATCAGCCTGGACTTCCTGGAGAGCCAGGGCAGACAATAGAGTGATCAGACAGGCACTGAGCAGTTTCTTCTGGGGCTAGATGCTCTCACAGGCCAGGGAGTTCAGGTCTCTCTGAGATCACGGTGCATGGGTGCAAGGTGCAATCTTCTACAAAGTGAGTGGATGCAGGGCCTCAGGAATCCCTCCTGCCAGATGCTGGTGATGGCTTTGGCAGGGCACTGTGCATCTCTGGCAGGTGCCACATCTCACACATGATCTCATGTCATCACCTGGGTACCACTCCACAAAGTTGCTCGCCTAGTGCAGATGAGAAAGCTCCCAGGCAAACTCCCAGGAACTGATCAAGGGGGCGGGGGTTGGCAATCTGAGACACAGCTCCTAGTTATGGGCACCACCTGTGAATGACATCAGGCTGACTTTCTCCCATTTCTTCCCAGAAGCCTAGTAACTAGCAAGACAGACGGTTCTGTTTGGCGTCATTACCTGGAGACTCCCATCTGTAGACGGGAGCTGTGTAAATAAGGTGACTGCCCATGGGATGAAGAGAGGAGAGTAAAAGGCAGCTGGGCATAGACGCCCAGAAGACCCCAAAGCCAGCACAGCAAGGGAAAGAAAAGAGGCTACAAAAGGGACAGAAAGGGAGGGACTGGTGATGTAGGACAAAGTCCTGGGGGCTGCCTGGCTGGGTCAACAGTGCCAGCTCCACCAAGGACTGATTTAAGGTTGTGATTTAGGAAAAGTCCTCGCTGGGCTTGACATCTAAGAAGTCCTGGGTTGCTTTAGCAAAGGGTTGGATAGTAAATAGGGGCAAGAGAGGCACAGAACCTCCTTCTAGCAAGACAAAGATGCAGTTACCATCAGGAAGCCTGGCCTTCCTTGAGGCCATGAGCATCTCCTTGTCACACCACAGGAGACACAAAAGGAATCTGCCATTCACTCCAATTTTAAAATCCAGACCGCCTCACGAATCTGCGTGTCATCCTTGCACAGGGACCATGCTACCTACTCTTCCTTGTACTTTTTCCGTCTCAGCACATCTGCCAAAGTGAGCCAGGGCTGTTGATTTTGATGCACAACTTGAAATGGAGTTCTCAGACACGCACACTCGTACACAAGACACCATGCGCTGGAGAAAAGCCAAACCCAAGCTCACAGCCAGAATATGAAACCTATTTAAAACATGCTTGATTCCTCCCCGGAACAGGGCTCACTACTCTCGTGGTCAAATCATCTCCTTCAGCCAGGTGGCAAGCTAAGCAAATCCAGCCACAGCTCCAGGCCGCAAAAATCAGCGGAGGGGCTGCCAAGCCTTGTGGGCTTGAGTCTGTTGCTTAACAGGAGACCCCCCTGGAGCAAAACAGCCTATTTTCCTCCTCTATGATGCTTGCCCATTCCAAGGAAAGTCAGAGAGCCTATGATGAAGGAAAAAAGAAACCACAAAAACATGGAAGAAAAAGGAAGGAAGGAAGGAAGGAAGAAAGAAAGAAAGAAAGAAAGAAAGAAAGAAAGAAAGAAAGAAAAAGAAAAAGAAAGAAAAGACATTAGAAGCTCTCTGTGAACAGCCCAACACCGTGCAACATGACCAGTACGCTAGAGAAGTCTGCATCTTACTCCCTCAGCCAGACTATCCAGGGCAGAGGCTAGCTCTACAAGGAGGTGGAAGTCCCAAGGGCCATCTCAAGGTTGTCTCCTTGTCTGTCCTCCATGGATTTCCTAATCTGATCCTGTCAAGAGCCACATGTGCCAGAGGGGTTGCTGGGCAGGGTCAGCAGGCTTCCAGGCTCTGTCTCCGTAGCTGAGCTGTGGAGACAAAAAGATCAAGGACTCCAATAACTGGTCTTCTCCTGGTTTGCCATTTGGCCTGTTGGAAAACACAAGGGCATAGCAAGGCGGAATGGCAGTTCCCCCGGGTGGGGTGACTGGAAGTGAACACAAGAGGGCGCTCTCTGTCTTGACCTGGGCGTAGGTTACAGGGCACGCATGTATTGTACTTCCGTTTAAAAAGCTGTTATTTTTTTTCTCCCTCAACCAATGAAAACTATGCTCAGTGACTCCCTGTTGCCAGATTCCAAAATACAACCCTGCCTTTTCTTTCTCATCGGGCAATGGTTTGCAATTTTCCTCTTGCCCTGCAGCCACCACTATGCAATTTGCACCTCACTAATTTCCTGGCTGAGCCTTAATGCTGTCTGGCCACTGCTCGCCGCTCCACCCACCGGGACAGCAGCGGCCCGCAGCCTGTTGCTCTGCAACTGATGGGCTGCTTGTGACCTGGACACAACTCCAGCTTCAGCTTTGAAGAATCACATAGAGGGGCAGATGTTTGAGGGACACAGAACCCCTGGATTGAGAGTTCCTCCACACTCAAGCTATGAATGGAGCCGTTTTGAGCAAGCAGAGCATCACACTTCGCTTGGATGGAGGGAGTGTCGCTTGGCAGCATCGCGTGATTGACGCTCTTGTGGTCCAATTTGCCGCTCACTGAAGCGTTAAAGCGGCAACCCCGAACGAAGTCACTAGGAAGCCAGCAGCCTGAGCTCAGAGTGCTCAATCCCAACCTACAAATAAAAAGCATTCCCGAAGTTTGTTCTCATTCTGCCTGAGCTCGCAAAGCGTCTCTCACACGGGCCTGCCAAAGATGCGATGCAGTGGATCGCCAAGTACTTCTGCAGGCGGTAATTAAGACAGCTGAGGTCTTCTCTCTCCATAATGATGGGTTTGGAAGACTATATATAAGGGTTGAGGTTCTTTAGTTATGCTTTCTCATTCTTAAAGGCAGGGCGGTTTAGGGGGAAAATTCACTGGAGCTAGAGATGCCAGGTTCTGGGACCGAGTAGCTTGTGACCTCAGATGGCTTATTTAGACTCTAATCTGTGAAATGAGAGGGTTAGACTAGATCATAGTTCAAGGCTCATTTCTGGCTAATGTTCTGGGAACCATTATATCGTTGCAGCAACATGTACGCATCTATCCTTATTCCATATGTTTTGATCTTTAAGAAAAAGCATATCCTGTCTGTTTAGAGGCAGGTATTCATTGAGTAACAAATCATACACAGATACCTCTGTGAAAGACACAACAATGAACGTAAATAAGTTTGTGTGTGTGTGTGTGTGTGTGTGTGAGCGCGTGCGCATGCGTGTGCTTGTGTGTAACTGCAGATGCTGGTGGAAGCCAACACATATCGGAACTGGAGTTACAGACAGTTGTGATTGCCCAACGCGGGGTCAGGAACCAAACCCAGGTCTTCCGCAAGAGGCTACACACAGCCATCTCTCTAGCCCCACAATGGAATCCTTATTCTCAGAAACTGTGAATCCCCAAAACTAATTGGATGTGGAATTTTCCTCCTTTGAATGATTATACGAGCATATAAACTCCCTCTGGGAGGTTGGTGAGCGACACGAACACTCATGTCCTGTGATGGCCCTGACTCAGCTGGATTCCTCCACTGTATTATTTGAAAGTCGTCTCTGTCAGGTTTTCAAAATATGGATGTCTTGCCAGATTCTTCAAATGAATTGATTTACAAAATTGTTCAGTCTGAAACACATGCAAATTGATATTAGTAAGTTGCTCAAGCTATCTCTGGCCATTTAAAGCTTTTCTTCATGCGTGGGTGTGAGAATGTACACACACACACACACACACATACACACACACACACGCTAGACACTCAGATATATGCACTGTTTGAACTTTTTGTTTAAAACAGTCTTAGTTAGGGTTTCTATTTCTGTCAAGAGACGCCATGACCATGACAGACCTTACAAGAAAGCATTTAATTATTTAACTGAGGCGGCTTACAAGTTCAGAGGTTCACTCCGTTATAATCATAGTGTTCAGAAGCGTGGTGGCATACAGGCAGACATGGTGTTTGGACCTAGGGGTGAAATGACCAAGTGCTCCAGGCCCATCTGTCTTCATTGTGACCCAGTCCCTCTCCTTAGGCCCCTGTCACCATGGTGCTTCCTCCTCAGCATTCAGCACCCCAGTCTGCACCCTTCTATCTGACTCCATTGGGGGGATTGACAACAGGGCTATGGAGGGGTTTCAGTATCAGGTAGCGAAGAACCTTAAATGAATAAAAGAGTTAAAAGGACCGGAAAACAATCCTCTTTCTTCCCAATCTTGAAGTACCATGCCCCAGAGCACCGGATGGGGAAAGAATGCCAAAGTGATGCCAGAAAGGACCATGCCCAGAGACTCGCGGAGTACCAGGTAGGGAAGACTGGCAAAGGCCCAATCTCTTCTCACTAGAGATGCCAGAGGCAAAGTCGTCAGGTGACTTATCCAGTTACTGGCTCAAGTTCATGGCTCTTGACTTGCATGCAAATCTTTTTCCACTCTGCCCACTTCTGTCAAAGATCTGTTCTCCCCACTCTCTTTCCCACCTCTTCCTGTCTCTATGTTGGGGGGTTTCATTTGTGTGTGTGTGAGAGACACAGGGTCTCAGTATATAACCCACACTGGCCTAAAACTCCCTGGGTAGCTCAGGTTGTCCTCGAAGCTTCAATCCTATTGAATGCTTGGGTCAACAGTTAGGTCTTCATGTCTGGCTGCATGTTGGAGTCCACAGTTTTGCTTCCATTCCACTTGACTAAAGGTCAGAGAGTTCAAACCTACTCTTGCTCCTCAAGGACGAAGGACAGGATGTTGACCAAAGGTGTGGCTACTGGATGCTTTGCTCCTCAAAGGCCAGGATGTTTGACTTAGGGAGTGGTCACTGTGTGTTTTGAGATGTAAGGAGGTAATTACACTTGCTTGTTCTTTGTATCATGGAAGTCTTATGCCCTCCCCCTTTTGATGGGGTATATAAGGACTGTGAGAATTAAACTCGGGGCTTTTATTTATTTTTTTTTACAGTATTCACTGGAAGCCCTCCTAACTCTACTGTCTCTTGTCTATTTCTTTCCTTAATCCACACTCCCCTTCTCAGGAATGTATGGACAAGCTGAGCCAGAACCGATAGCTTCATCATACATGTTCTTTTTTTTTTTTTTTTTTTTCTTTTTTTTCTTCTTCTTCTTCTTCTTCTTCTTCTTCTTCTTTTTTTTTTTTTTTTGGTTTTTCAAGACAGGTTTCTCTGTGGCTTTGGAGCCTGTCCTGGAACTAGCTCTTGTAGACCAGGCTGGTCTCGAACTCACAAAGATCCGCCTGCCTCTGCCTCCTGAGTGCTGGGATTAAAGGCGTGTGCCACCACCGCCCGGCCATACATGTTCTTAAAATAAAAATAAATAAGCAAATAAATACCTTTATTTTGGGGCTTCTCATTCCTGGATAGGCTCTCTCTCTTTTAAGCAAATGGATGTTCAGGCAGACTCTGCCCGTAACAGTCAGCTGTTGGATGGATGTGGGAATGTTTCTTAGTTGCTTCCAGGAACCCAGGGGAAAGTATAGATGGGAAACTAAAATCTGGAACCTGGGCTGGTTCTGTAGGCAGGTTCCATGTCCCAGCTTTAGCTGAATTTGGACACCTCTCCTTCCTTATTCCCCTATTCCTAAGCCATCCTGACTCCTCCCATGAGCCCACCACTTCTAAATACATCATTCCTTTATTTCCTGGTAAATATGGTGATAGGCTCATTAGTGTCAAATTATTTTCCACACCGTGACCTCCCATCTTCAGTGTGAGTTCCCCAACTGGCTGCAGAGTTTGGGGATACCTTGACACCCTGACGCTGGAATGTGTTCTCCAGGGTGGAAGAATCTGGACGGCACAAGTCACAGAGCAAGCATGATAGCTAGTGTGACTGGGAATATGGGAGCCACTATCCCATCTGGACAATGGGCCTTTTATCTCTACCCTGCATCAGCTGGCTGTCTCTCTCCCACTGTCTTTCCTGGTTGGGCTTTGGTTTAAAGTTACCCTTTTGGGATTTGCTTGGTGGATTTTGCATGCCACGGGGGAAGTTTCTCCTCCCGAAGTGGACGGTACAGAGATGGGTCAGCTAGTGCCAGGCTCTGCAGAACCACAAGCTTTGGTGTTCAAAGGCTTCTAAACCAGCCTGTCAGACAGAGCCCAGTTGAACTTGCTTCTGGCCATTTGGAGAGGCATAATACATGGCAAGCTAATCTTAAAATTACTGTTTTCTGTTGGGTTTATGTAATTTTGACTGAGTACCCTTCTTCCCTCTGACCCTCAAGGTTTCCACAGAAACATCTGGAAGGAGAATTGTTTGCGGGAGGTGCCTAATTTCTTCTCATCTTTATGTCTCAGTCACTCACTACCACAGACAGCCCTGTCTCTGATTTACTCTGAATCTCAGTGACATGTCAAATCCAATAATCTAAAGGACTTGTTGCTCTTCAACCCAGCAGAGGCAGGCCAGATTGTTTTGTTGTTTGTTCGTTGTTAATAAAATACTAAAAAATATAGGAGGAAGAGGGTTTGAAATCAGTGAAGGTCTTTAGGAACCCCCAAATGGTTCTAATTCTGCCTTTAACACTCTGGGAAATTATTCAAGGCTGGTTCTTAGTTAGGATGTCTATTGCGGTGAAGAGACACAATGACCACAGCAACTCTTAGAAAGAAAAACATGACTGGGGTGACTTACTTACAGTTCAGAGTTTTAGTCCATTGTCATTACAGTGGGACATGGTGCTGTGTAGGCAGACATGGTGCTGGAAAAGTAGTTGAGAGTCCTGTACCTTATAGGCAACAGGAAGTGGTCTGTCTCATTGGACATAACTTGAGCATATATAAGATCTCAAATCCCACCTCCATAGTGACACCCTTCCTCCATCAAGACCACACCTACTCCAACAAGGCCACATCTCTTAATAGTGCCACGCCCTGTGGGGGTCATTTTCTTTCAAACCACCACAGCTGGTATAACCTGTCTTCAGCTATCCCCATGGGAAAGTGCTTGAAGCTCTGTGATTTTCTGCTCTGGGAAAATGAGGTCCCATAAATGTCCCCAACCCAGATTCTGAGCCTTATAGCCTCAGCCCTGGGGGGTCTTGTGAACTCACCCTGGTGAAGGCGTGCAAGGTGATATGTATTTACACACAGTCGCCTCATGTATAAGCAAACTTTTACTCCAGAATGAACATCCACAGGGGGCAAGGGTGACTTCTCTCAGGTACCAGTGGCCTTCCCTGGACTTTTTCATTTATCAACTCAGTGTAAAATTAATACCACTTATGAGAAGGAGGTAAAGTAAAGAAGAGAAAGCAAAATAAATTCTTCTCCTTTCTCAGCACATCTTTCCCTAGAGCTGGAAAAAGAAGGAAGGCCAGGCTACATTCTTTCAGATCCCTTTCTTCCCATCTTCCAGAAAGGTACTCAAAAGCTATACACGTGATACATTTTAGCTGACACTTTAAAAGTAACAATACTCATTGTTTTATTGCTGTGAAAAGACACCATGACTTCCTTTTATAAAGGAAAACATTTAAGTGGGGCTGGCTTACTGTCTCGGTCCTCTCTACTTCTCCGAAAGTTCTTGAGAAGGGGATTGAGGAAAAAATAGACTGAAGATAGAGTCTGAAGGGAATTCCAGTGAATACTGGTTTATTTTTCATAACCCTTTTAAAAAGACTTTTTTTTTTAAATCATGATACAAGGAACAAACATGAGTGGTTACTACCTTAATTCTCAAAACATCTGAGAGCTATGCCCTAAATCAAACTTACTTGGAACAAAACATCCAGTTGCTACACCTTTGACCAAACACCCTGTTGTTGAGGTAAGATACACAGCAACTTCACGCTAGGCCAAGCATTCTGTTGTTTAATCCCCTATAGGAGCAATAATAGGCTCAAACTCTTTGGCCTTGTGTCAAGATGGAGCAGAGCCACTTCTATGGGCCTCCACGGCTTACAGTTTAGAGATTTATTAAGGCAGGAAGTATGTCAGCATGCAGGCAGACATGGTGCTAGTAAGGTGGCCGAGAGTTCTACATCTGGATTGGCAGGCAGCAAGAACAAAGAATGAGCCACTCAGCATGGCTTAAACTTCTGAAGCCTCAAGCCCTCCCCCAGTGACACACTTCCTCCAACAAGGCCACACCTCCTAACAGTGCCACTCCCTCTGGGCCTTTAAGGGCCATTTTCATTCACACTGCCACACTCGTACAAGCACATGTACAATAAAACTTGGGGCACAATCATTTGCATCCTCATACCATCCCTTGCAATCATAACCTAGAACATTCTGTCACCCACACACTTCCTGGTGCTCTTTAGCTGATTGTTCTCCTTTCCAACCCCATGAGCTTCATGGAGTAGCTTTCATTGTTTCTAGAGTTTCATCTAAATGAAATCACGTACTATGTTCTCTTTTTGTGTCTTAAAAAAGCCAGCATACTGTTTTGGAGCATCCTGCATCTTGAGGTGCCAATTATTCTCTCTTGCTGACTAGACCTATCTATCATAGATCTCGATGGATGTTAATATCCTTGCTCTGTAAGTGGGCTATAACTTCCTCGCCCAGTCTTCAGTCCTGGATACTCTTATCCAGTTTAGAGCATTAAGAATTTCCTAGGAAGCTGTTACACAATTGTTCATACTCATGAAATCAAAGGAGTAAATCTGAATAGTTCGGGTCTGGAGCACAGAGCTTAATAACTATCAGACCTATTTCTAAGGCAAGCGTTATTGTTTGAGCATGAAGAGGTCCAGCCGTGCCACCTAAATCTTGATTATAATGATGATTCTTATTGACATTCTGTGTGGATGCAACGCTTCCAATCTGCAGGCTGTTTTCAGACTTGAACTCCGGCAGCGTGGTGCATCCGTAAGGTCGGGCTCTCCCATCCTCCTTTGCTTCTCCTACATGGCTCACAAGGAAGGACAAGGTTGGTTCTGCTGCTACTTAGGAGACACAAGAAATCCTGCAAATAATTTTACCGATGAAACATTGATCCATGAGTCCACTTACACAAACCATTTACGTCCACGTTTAGCTTGAGTTCTCGGGGATTTCACAACTATTCCACTATGTTTATATCCATTAATTAAAACGGATCCATGAAAAGAATCTTGAAAAAAAATATCAAGTTGAACCTAAACACAATTTGACTCATTTTGCCCATGTCATGAGGTAATTTTGATGATGGAAGATGTGCCACCCAGAAGCAATTCACTGGGTAGAGTGGCAGAGTAAACCTGCACAGTTAAGCTATGATGTCCATGCTCGCGACCACAAACGCAATTTTCCCCTCTCTCAAATTATTCCTTTCCTTTTTAATAGGTCACGTCTCATTTCCCCTGATTTAGCACTGGGTCTGATACAGTTATGAGTTTGATGTGAGGGGAGGAAAAGAGAGCCGACAAGAGAGAGGTTTAGGGAAATAAGATGGCCCTGTTCTTAATTTCCAAGCGCACACTGGAATTGCATCAATCCTTTGATTGTAAAGGGCTTTGCTGTGTTTATACTTTTTAAGGGATGAGAATTGCGCTGGAAAACACCCATTGATGAATAGCCCGGCTGCGCACATCAGCAGGAGGAAGTACCCTAATGCGCATTTCACCACAAGGTCAAGGAGAATATTTTTAAAACTAACCTCCACTGCAATGTGAAAAATAAACCAGTCCCTACATCTATCTTCAGGAATAATAAATCACAAGCAAATATTTTAATGGCTTCAAACTTCAATTTAAAAAAAAAAAAGTCTCTGAGGCAGCTAGCATCCTCACTGGGAGCTCTGTTTACACTGGGTCTCTGCATTGTTATGCACCCACATTTATAGTGATGATGAATTTACAGGAAAACATCATGTGACCACATCTTGTTAAATGACATAGGTAGGAAAAAACTACCAAGACAAAGAATTTAGATTACAAGCCAAGCCTAGTTAGGACAGCCCTCAGCCTGAGGGGCCACTATAAAACACCCACTTCGATTTCTTTCTACAATTCTATTTTACTTAAAAGCCTGTAAGATAGTCATGACCCTCAATTAGTATTTATTTGGTAAGTAAATATTGAGTCTAAATGCAGCTCACACCACTTTCTTAACATTTTTAGTAAGATTTTTTTAAGCCCTCGCTGCTGGCCTTGGTGGATAGTGGTCATTTGTTTTAGAAGTTAGGAAATCCCTGGGCCTGGAGAGATGACTCAGTGGGTAAGAGGGGCTCCTGCAGAGGACTTGTTCAGTTCCCAGCACCCGCACTAGGTGGCTCACAACTGCCCATAACTCTGCCTCCAGAGACTACAACACCTTTGCCTTCTGAGGGCACTCACACTCACACATGTGCACACAGGCACACACACTTAGAATTCCTTTCAGTCTTAAGAAGCTGTTGTGACCTTCAGTGACAATGAGCTACACAATCCCTCTTTCTGGAGTCACATATCAGAGAGCTGGTGTGTTTCAGCTTATCTGTTAGCCGACAAAGTGATAGAGAACTGCTTCCCTACCTTGAATGATTCAAGAATGTGTGCATTGTGCAAAAGGAGGTATTCTGCTCACCCCAAAGTCAGTGGCTTGGGGGTAGCCCCTGGCTGTGCAAGGTACAGCTTTTTGATAGCTTTTGTTTCTGCCCTTCTAAATGTATGGACATTAAAAATTAGAACAAGGCTGGACAGATGGCCTAGTGGTTAAGAACACTGACTGTTCTTCCAGGGTACTGGGTTCAATTCCTAGCACCCACATGGCAGCTCAGACTGATTGTAACTCCAGCTCCAGGGAATTCAGTTGCCCTCTTTTGGCCTCTCTGTACACCTGCACATATACTTCACCCATACACATAATTTAAAATAAGAACTTTAAAGAGCAAAGTAAAAATATATCATAGGATATGTAATAGTCTGTCCTGTTCCTTTAAGAGACAAGCCCTGCCCCCCACCCCACCCCACCACCGTCCACCACTGAGGCAAGCAGATCTTTCTTCTGCTTCCAGTCTGAGACTTTCCTTTTCAGTCTCTCTCCCAAAAATGTAGCTTTGCCTACTGGCAGAGCATAGTTTGAGGGTTTCTACCATAGCTGAAAATGTGAAAACCTGCAAAAACAGCAAACAAACACCGCAGGGCCTATAGAAGAATGTCTCCTCTCTACAGGTGGGGTGTTAAATCCTGACTGGCCCCAGTCTGGGTGACTTGGAAGCCAGAGAGGCTGGAGGCCACTCTGAGTGGCCTCTCATGTTGAGGACCACTGACAAGTGGTCCAAAAGAAAAGAAAAGGAAAAAAGGAGAAAGAAAAATTTGAGGGACTGTAGGCTCCCCCCTCCCCCAGGTTTTTATTTCTCTCTCTGACTCTCTCTGCTCTTTCTCCCTTCTCCTCTTCCTTCTTCCCTTCCATAACCCACTAAATAAATAGCCAACCTCATTCACTCTGCATGACATGCCTATCCGTCTGTCTCTCACCTGCAGCGGCTGTCTCTCCTTGTGGGACTGGCTGCCCTATCGAGGTCTCTCACCTGCCACATAGCTTCCTGCCTGGGATCTGCTGGTGCTCATGGCCTGTGGGCCACTTGGGGACTCCCTGCCTAGGACTGGCTGCCTTCATGGCCAGCCATAGTCTCATAGCCTGCTGCCCACTGCTGCCTCTCGGGGACCTGCAGTGTTTCTTTTACTTAAACCATGACATTGGTGCCTGAGGCTTGGGAGGCTCTCCTGCCCCTCTCCTGGGGTTGGGATCCAGATCCAGGTATTTTTTCCACAACAACCACGTATTCCATCTGCCTGAACTCTGACCTCTACTCACACCAGCAGCTTCAGTGGTGAGTTTTCCCCTTCTAGCCCCCAACCACAGCCTTCACAGCTATGGTTGAGCCTTTTGCTGCTTTCCATAGTTAAAAATGTGACCAGGAAACCCAGAGTTGGTCCTCCCACACTTAGATTTGGGGGCCTACAGTCCCTTGAATTTTTCTTTCTCCTATTTTTCCTTTTCTTTTCTTTTGGATCACTTGTCAGTGGTCCCCACTTGTCAGAGGCCACTCAGAGTGGCCTCCAGCCTCTCTGGCTTCCAAGTCACCCGGACTGGAGCCAGTCAGGATTTAACACCCCACCTGTAGAGAGGAGACGTCCTTCTAAAGACCCTGCGGTGTTTGTTTGCTGTTTTTGCGGGTTTTCACATTTTCAGCTGTGGTATGAACCCTCAAACTGTGCTCCGCCAGTGTTCTGCCAACTCCCCTTTTCCTGTCCCTGCCACCACTGCCGACAAGATTGGTTGGATCCAGGAGGCAGCTGTTTTCAATTCCAGCCTTTTGCTTCCCACCATGGCTTGTGGCCTGGCAGCTTGGCAACAGGGCGGATCATGCCTCTAGGTCTCTCTTCCAAGCAACATGTGGCCTCTGCCATTTTGATTGAGGTCAGGTGACCTTACCACCATCTTAACTGAGGTCAGGTGACTTCAGCGCCATCTTAACTGAGAGCCAGGTCAGGTAACCAAGTTCTGCCATCTTTACTGAGGTATTCCCTGCCTGGTTCCCTGGTGTTAACTATGTTACAGGTGATCTTACCACCATTTTAACTGAGGTCGGATGACCTTACCACCATCTTAACTGAGGTCAGGTGACTTTACCACCATCTTAACTGAGGGCCAGGTCCTCATGTTTACTGAAGTATACCCTGCCTGGTCCCCCAGTTTACTTATGTTTTTGTCTTTAAATTCCTCTTTGCTGACTCTGTTACATGTGTGTTTTACACAGTGGCATGCTTTTGGTAGGGCCCACCAAGAGCATCCACTTCACCCAATTCCTGTTCACTGTGTGGTGTGTGTGCATACATGTGACTTAAACACACCTATGTTTACTGTTAAATGTTACAGTTGTTCATTGTATCTCATTCCAGACTACAAAGCAATAAGTCTCATGTTTTAAACTGGTATGTACTTTTAAGTCTCTTACAAAAATACTTTATATTTAATCCAACCTTGCTTTACCTGTTGAGACCCAGTACAGACAAACTTGGACCCAGCCCTCCAGGCAGATTCTATACTGTAGTTATACCTGATAAACAACCCCCAACTCCTCAGAGATCTGGGGAATATGGCATTTAAATGCTTAATTATTAAAAAAAACTTTTCATAACAAAAAGAGACAGGTTGGCTCCTAGAAGCAACACTCTATTTCCTTCAAAGAAGACAGAAGACAAATGGACACAGAACAACGTCCATCTACAATTCGTTTCTACTGCCAAGCACTGACAACTGGACACAACTGCCTTTCATCTAAACTGAAGATCACCAGTGGACAAAATTGCTGGAATCGACAGCCTAGCTGGATTCTACAGATTTCTTAGCCCACAGGATCTCCTGGAGCCTGGCAGGCCCTGTGCTAAACAGGAAAAAGAAAAACACAACCTACATTCAGTGACCATGGAGGATCCTGAGGAGTAGCTCTAGGTGCCAACCAAGTAAGTTCTCTGTTGTTTTTAAATCAATAACTCAAGTAAAATTTTGTCCTTCTCAAAGATCTCTAATATAGTTTGACAGCTGAGAGGTTTTGTCAGTTTAAAAGGACAACCTCACCAAACAAATTTCAGTAGAATACAAATACAAGTTATTAAGGTGTGTACCTGCAAATTATAAAGGTGTGAGGACAAATACAAGTTATCAAATTTCTCTCTTATGCTTTCTTCCATAGTCTTAAAAATACTTTCATTGTACAAAAAATATCTGTCACAATCATTCCAATATAAATACAATGCACATGTCTAAAATTTTATTTTCACAAACCCACAGAATTCTTGTGAGTTCCAGGGATCCAAATTGAAGGATCCACCTTAAACAGATCAGATATACCCCTCTCAATTCCTTGGTCTTAAAATTTTTTCCCCTAAACTTAACTTTGTCCTCTGTTCTGCCAGTACCTTAAACAGATGTAAAGAGACACCAGACATTTCCATACCACAAACACCTGACAGAAGCAAAGAGACCAGCTACCCCAGGATGTGATCAGCACCCAGCTTTCTCCGGTTTCTCCCCGCAAGACGATGCCCACAAACAAGCAGGAAGCAGTTTTGAGAATTCACCACCCCAGTTCCTTTAACCTGTTGTGTCTGCTGAATCAGGCAGATGTCTTTTCTGCTTCCAGTCTAAGCCTTTCTTTTACAGTCTCGCTCCTAAAGAGGTAGCTGCTGCCATGGCCCCCCCCCCCCCCCCCCCCGGTTCTCTCTCTCTCTCTCCTCTCTGCTCTTTCTCCCTTCTCCCCTTTCTCCCCTTCCCCCTTTCCCTTCCATAACCCACTACATAAACATCCAACCTCATTCTGCATGATGTGCCTATCTGTCTGTCTCTCACCCGCTCTGCCTGGCTTTGCCTGTCTCTCCTCGTGGGACCGGCAGACACCCCCCCCCCAGTTCCATGAGGCTCCCTGCCTGGGATTCCTGCCTGGGATCCACTGGCCCTCATAGCCAGTGGGCCACTGGGGGCTCCCTGCCTGGGACTGGATGCCTTCATGACTGGCTGCCTTCATGGCCGGCAGCCCACTGCTGCCACTCAGGGACCTGCAGCGCTTCTGCTGCTGTGCCCCTGAGAACCTGCATCATTTTATTTAAACTATAACAGGATACAAATTATTTTTCCTTTTCCTTCCACATTATTATCCAATTTACTTTTTGCTCAGTGAGTGCTGTTTGGGGGTCATGTGATAGGACAGGTATCAGTCCTTCTTTGGAAAAGATGCAGGAGCTGACTCAGCTGCCCTTCACAGAGTCTCCACCTCACTATGTTCCTAGCACCTATCTGGATGCCAGGATGCAGATGGGCAAGTCTCTGCCTTCACTGTCTTTCCTGCCTCAGTTTATCAGCCTTGAGCCTTGGCGACCACACATTTTGGGCCCCACCTTATTGCCTGAATATTTTATTTGCAAGCCTCTCTCACACTGAGAGAAACCTAAGCCTCCACATTGGTTCTTGTTCTCTCAGGTGAGGTAATAGACATTCTCTGAGCACAGCATGGCGTGAAGTGGGGGGGAGTCCAGAAGGGTGAGAAAAGAACCATCATTGGAGCATTCTGGGTAAGGTGTGCCCAAGGTGGGGTGCTCCGAAGTAGTATGTCTTATTTAGAGCTGGAGGTGGGAAGAGAATGTGCGACTACTGAGTGTTGATCACAGATTCTGCAAAGGGTTCAAATGCCTGGCAGCTTAAAGTAATCAACCCCATGATGCCGTAGTTATCCCAATACTGCAAAGGTTTGAGGTTAAAAAAAAAAGTAACCAACAGAACCCAGATATGTGTCTTTTGTCAGGGCCTCTCTAGTTATCATAGCAAGAAAAGGACTCACTCAGGAATGAGCCGAGGCTAGCTCTGCTCAGTGTTTGCTCTGAAGCCTCTTAAACTCCGCTTATCTGGTTCACTAGTTGAGCACAAGGTGGAAGGATGGAATGACAAAACAATGAGCAGACCCCAAGAAGAGTTGGGGAAAATCTGTATCAGCACGGGAGCTTTTGGAAAGAGTATGCCGAGGCAGGGCGTCACTTCCGGCTGCACGAAGGTGTGGGTATAGGCATGCCTTCCCTCTCCCACACCCGTCTGACCCCTGGTCTGCACCCCAGCTTCATGTTGATTGGCTGTGTGAAGCCTGCAGCTCGGTGTGTGAGCTAATACTTGTGAGTTAAACACCACTCAACCCTGACTACCAGGCTACCAGGCAGCGGTCAGACCATCCTAGCCCAGGGAAGGTCAAGTGGGGCTCAGGTTTTCAACCTGCCACGGTGCTTTTCATAGCTGTTGTTCTCTTCATTTCCTCTCAGGTAGTTAATTATGTCCTTTATCTCCCTGGTTTTCTGAAAAGAATAATTGGCTCAAAAGCCCAGATTGTCAAATATTTATGGAGGGTGGTGCGTGTGGCTGTGTGGCAGCAGCGGAAATTAGAAGGGGCCATTGAGAGCCACAGAACCAGGAAAGCAAGCGGTGACCGGAAGCCTCTAAGGCGCCCTAGTTCAGTTGCTGCAGATGTTTGCAGGGGTAGAGCAGTTTCCTAAGGCTGGAGCAGGCTAGTGGAACACAGTCCCAGGGTGTCGAGCCTCAGGGTGGAGAACGCACACCCTTTCCAAATCAGGCAAAT
Organism: Dicrostonyx torquatus; assembly: GCA_028555095.1. Taxonomy (NCBI): domain Eukaryota; kingdom Metazoa; phylum Chordata; class Mammalia; order Rodentia; family Cricetidae; genus Dicrostonyx; species Dicrostonyx torquatus. Next base: position 5,719,327 of record JAQHUG010000088.1, on the reverse strand, counting down.
GATTCCCTTAAGAATAATTTGTAGGCCCAAGAAAAACACGATTGCAGGTTGGGTTTGGCCCGGGGTCAGCAATTCAACGTTCTTGGGTGGTCTCACCCCTTCCACAGTCAGAAAATACACAGATCCGGGGAGTGGACTTACCCCGTTAGTAGCCAGATGGTCCTAGGACCCAGGCTTTCCAGTTAGTTGGATGGGGCCTTCTGCTCTGCAGTTGTGCTGAGAAATTGTCCCATGGCAACCCCTCTGCCCTTGTTCTCCTAGGAGGAATATGATGTCAATTTGACTGAGAACAAATGGTACCTCTTCAAGCTATGCTTGATCCAAGAACAAGCCAGTCACAGACATGTCTCTATCCCGCGTGGAGCAGACCCCCTTTGAACGGTCCTCAAACTACTCCTTGAAGCTGACAAAGGACCTACAAGTGCCTGGGTCTCAGAACATCTCCCCACTGTTAAAAATCCTACCCCCAAAAAAATTATTCATAGAGCCTAGCCCCTCTTTTCTACTCTGTAAAGTAGCTGTCCTTTCTAACTCCTGTCAACCAGGGTCAAGACAAATGCCACCTGCAGAGGGTCCCTTACAATTGATCTAGAACCCTGGGTTCCTGGACCTACATTTGGACACTGCCCCATGAGAGAACACTGAAGCCTGAGATGATTTTCCCTGGGACTTTTTGTTTGGGACAGATGAACTCTGTCCTAGTCATCTGCAAATGTCATTCTCCAGAAGCCACATGTCTAGGGTGACAGTTGCCTTGGAGCACCTGGAGAGACACAGGGACCGTTAGAGACATAGGACCAAACTTTCGACCACTGGCATCCCTGCTCTGTGATAAGCATTCAGTGCTTTCCTAGGCTTCACACCCCCCACCACCACTCCGCCACTGCATCACCTTGTCTCTGTTATCTTCAGAACTGTGACTGCTCCATCTGTCCTTTTCCAACCATGGGAATGAGATCACCACCAGTGGACTTTACTCAATATTTTCTATGTGGCTCAAGTTCCAGCAAAAGTCTAGTGGGCAAGACTCTTGCTATCCTTTCCCAGTGACAGCCGTAGGGTGCTGTGATTACAGCAGCCATCGCTTACTGAGTGTTGACTATGCCCCAAGAACAGAGCTAAGTCCTATAGCCTTCTTCCCTAACCCTTCAGAAAATCATGCAGGGCAGGTGTTCTTATTCTCTTTTTCTGCTAGTAACAAAAATCAAGGTTCAGAGAAACTAAGCAAATTACCTAATGCTACGTAGAGGCAGAATTCAAATCTGTCCCCAGAGGTAACATGTTAGACCCTTTGTTGACTGAGATTTCTGTCCCGCATGGTCCGGCAGTTGTTCAGTCCCAAAGAAACACACAGAGGTCTACATTAATTATAAACTGGTTGGCCTATTAGCTCAGGCTTCTTATTAACTCTTACATCCTCCATTAACCCATTTTTCTTGTCTGTGTTAGCCACATGACTTGGTACCTTTTATCAGCGAGGCATCCTCACCTTGCTTCCTCTGTGTCTGGGTGACAACTGTAGATTGAGCCTTTCCTCTTCCCGGAATTCTACTGTTCTGGTCACCCCACCCATACTTCCTGCCTGGCTACTGGCCAATCAGCATTTCATTAAACAAGTACAAGAGACAAATCTTTACAGGGTGCAAGACCATTGTCCCATAGCAACCCTTTAACCGCACTCCTGCATGGAATTTTCTGCCCTTTACCTATTCTTTCACAGCAGACTCCACTCCCAAATCACTGGCCTCTGCTAAACCCCATGGAGTTCTGAAATAAGCTTTGGGCGGGAGGAGTAATGTCAGGGTTCCAACAGTTTAAGTCCTTCTCAAGTCCAGCCTAAGGTACCTAGAGTTTATAGGACCACTCGTGGGACATCAACTGTATCTACCTGCTCCAAGCAGATTGAGCCCAAGATAGCCTAGCACGTGCTATGCATTTACCCTACCACTAAATCACCCTCCAGATGCAACTAATGTTATTTTGATTTGTCCACTTTATTGATCTTTGTTGACTCTTGGAAGTCACTGGCTTTGTAATACTGACACTAAAACATACAGAATAAATGGACAGAGCCCATCTCCATGTAGCCATGTCCAAAGAAGGGGACTTCCATTTATGTAACAGTTTATTTTTGCCTTTCACAGTGCCTCCCAGGACTTCTCCACCCCAACTCTGCTGTTGTGGGGTTTTTAAGCATTTTGAACTTTGAGACTCTGTGTTTGTTGGGGAGGGTTGACATTCATAGTTGAATGCTGTACAAATCTTAATTCTTGTTGATAGTGGGACTCCTCCTCCTGAGTGAGGGTCGGGGATGGGCAGCACTAACAGTATATTCTCTGGATGATGCTCTGGTTTGGCATAATAATTAAGCAGAGTGGCTTCACAGTCCTGAAGGCTAGGGGCCTGAAGTGTTGGCGATAAGGCTGGTGTCTTCTGGGGCCATGAGTAACGGATCTGTTCTAGGCCTCCCTCCTCAGCTTGCTGCTGGCTGACATGGCCATGCCCTGTGGCATCTGCTCCCCTCCGGTCCCTCTGTGGTGATCTTACTATCTCCTCATGAGGACACCGCTTAGGGCCAACATAATGGCCTCGTTTTAACTCTCACCACCCTCTAACTCAGGGTCAAAGGGTGACACAATTTAGCCCATACCAGACGGGCTTCCCTGTGGAATGCCTTGCTCATGTTCAGCAGCATGCCCTCCGTCTTCCCTGGGCTTCAGGAGATAACACTGCTGCACTCAGAGCAGGGAGCCCCCTGATGTTTCTAGGTCTATGGAATCGTGTTAAAACTCTGTTGTTGTTCTACTAGTCTCAGCATCCTGAAGTTAAGTTTTACCAACCTTAACTCAATACCCATTCAATAGCCCACGATCCGGTCTTTATCCCTAATTTACACACCAGGAAAAAAACAAATTAAAAAAAAAAAGCAAGTCATTTGCTGAAAATCAGTTGTTCATGAATGGTAGAGCCAGAGCGTGAGCTGAAGCAGTTCATGCTATTAGTGTCTGTGTTACATTAGTTGGGGGCAGCCTTTAATTTCCAAAGGCCTTGATTTGATTATCCAGTGTGTGTGTGTGTGTGTGTGTGTGTGTGTGTGTGTGTGTGTGTGTGTGCACTGCACACACATGCTGAGATGAGATTTAAAAGTCTTGTTTTAGCCAGGCAGTGGTGGCGCACGCCTTTAATCCCAGCACTCGGGAGGCAGAGGCAGGCGGATCTCTGTGTTCGAGGCCAGCTTGGTCTACAAGAGCTAGTTCCACGACAGGCTCCAAATCTACAGAGAAACTCTGTCTGGGTGGGGGGAGTCTTGTTTTGATGAGTGTTTTTATTTGTTGATTGGCTGGTTTGGGTGGGGGTGGTGAGACACTGGGTCCCCACACTGGCCTTGAACTTATGACTGTCTCCCAGGTACTGGGCTCATTTTCTTTGCTTGCTTGTTTGGAGATCATTTGGTTTTGTGTGTAGAGTGGTTCAAAGGATTCCTGGGAGGTAGTCCATTCTTGGCTTTTTCAGAGGTGAATTCCTGAGCAGGGGAAGATGGCCGAAGGTCTAAGAAGGAAGGAATGGGTGCCATGAGCTTGAGGTTGGCAAGAGGAGTCCCCAAGACTTGGAGATACTGCTTCTTAAAACACAGTTATCTGTATACACTTGGGTCCACCCACCCAGGGACCTTGAGGTAATAGAACCAGACACACTGTTCCACTGACTCATATGACTGTGAACTCTGCAGTGACAGCCCCCGAGACCAAGCCTAGCACAGGGAGAGAGAGGGAGAGATGCTAGGGAGCTCATCTCTACATGGACAGTGGCCCAGTGCCCAGAAAGCCCAAAGGTTCTTCCCTAAGGGAGGATGTAGAACCTCCCCACAACAACTGGTCCTGGGGTTCTCAACACCGAAGAAAAGAGACACACACACCAGGTTTATTTTATCAAGGAAAAGGAATATGATATTTCTTGCACTCTGAATATCACAGAGAGGTTCATGTTATGTTGATTCTGTCTCCTTTCCAATCCTCATTGTTTTTCATTCGAACTCTGAGGTCCCGCACTGAGCATGATAGACTAGTCAAGAGTGTACAGAAGGGGAGTGCAGAACTTACTCGAGCCAACCCAACTGATTTCAGGTCCCATCACATGACCTAGTTTAGATACTAATACTCTATGTGTATTTTGCTACCTTCTCTGTGTGTGGTTCATTTTTACAAACCATGAATCAAGCTCCTCCTACATAGGGGGCAGACCTTCTTTATTTTATGTCTTATAATGGTCAACACAGAGCTTAGCACCTAGAGAGTGCACACAGTATGAAGAAAAATCTGCTTTATTTGAATGATCTTTGTGCATAGAACTATTTGGGCAGGGGCGAGGGGAAGCCCCACAATGGCAAGTCTGTGCTCTTCCCCCTCTCCTGCACTCACAAACACGCACACATGCACACACACACACACACACATACACACACACACACACACACACACACACACACACTGTAACGTTCACTGCTTCCACTCACTGCAATGTCCCAGCTCTGTCCGACTCTCCATTACCAATCATAAATCCAGACCAGTGGCAAGTCAAAAGCTCCAGAATGCTGCAAACTCAAACCAAGTAGCTGGGGGCCTGTGGCTATCAAGAGGGGAAGGTGGGAGCCAAGGTTAGCTGAGAGACTGTGTTGAGAGAGGTCTGAGATGATGGGGGTCCTGAGCTGAGGTGGCGTGTGTGCTCACAGTCAATGAGCCACTTCTAGTTTTACTGCATTGTGGTTGGGTACACGTTCTGTATAACTTAAATCAGCCTGTCAGTTGATAGTGTTGCTATTATCCATTCTTTCTAATTTCATCTGCAGTGTTCCTTCTGCCAGTCTTCTTTTCTTAGGGCTCTGAGGCTATTTAATCTTTGCAACTGAGAACCTAAGGTATTTTGTTTTTCTGGTGATACACATATAAGTTTATATATATATATATCACATATTTAAATATATTTATGATTATATATGATATATATATAAACTTTTTTCATACAATATTCTGATCATGGTTTTCTCTCCCTTATCTCATCCCAAATTCCCTCTGCCTCCTGACTCGTAAAGCTCAATGTGTCCCATTTTCTCCTCCTGCTCCCCTGACCCCTCCCCCCATTTTTGAAACAAGGTGTCTCTATTATGTAGCCCTGGCTGTCCTGGAACTCACTATGTAGTAGAACACGTTGGCTTCAGATCCACCTGCCTCTACCTGCTAAGTGACAGGGTTAAAGGCATGCACCACCATGCCCAGCCTTTCTCTCACTATGTGGAAAATAAGCAGATAAGCCAAGCAGTGTGGGTACACGACTCTAATCCCAGGACTTGGGAGGCAGAAACAGGCAGATTTCTGTGAGTTCGAGGCCAGTCTAATCTCAAAGTGAGTTCTAGAACAGCCTGAGCTGCTACAACAGAGAAACCCTGTCTCCAAAAATAAAAAATTAAAACAAAAATAAAAACAGAAAGAAAAGGGAAAGAAGCAAGCAAACAACAGCAGCAGCAACAACAAAAAAAACAAACAAACCAGAATAAAATAAAAAAATAACAAAGAAAAATACGAGAAACACACACAAAATCCATAAAAACACAAAATTGGAAACCATAATATATAAGCAAGCACTAGTAAGGTTTAAAAAAATGCCCAAACAACACATTACAAGACAAAAAAAAATTCCAAAAATAAAATTGAATTTTTGTTTGTTTGTTTGTTTGTTTTTTGTTTTTTGAGACAGGGTTTCTCTGCAGCTTTTGGAGCCTGTCCTGGAACTAGCTCTTGTAGACCAGGCTGGTCTCGAACTCACAGAGATCAGCCTGCCTCTGCCTCCCGAGTGCTGGGATTAAAGGCGTGCGCCACCACCGCCTGGCTTAGGTGTGGTTTGTATACCCAGTGAGTCTCCTTGTTTTTCCCTTGCACACAATTGACAGGACTGTAGATATTTCCGATGATATAGATTTACAGTTCCCTTCAGTGCTGTCTGTTCTTGAGTCCCATCATCTATGGTGCTGTTGCTTATTCCAATATATTTTTCAGGTTGTTTTCTTCCTGAGTTGACACTTGTGTTGGTCTGCAGCATCACTCACTCTTTGGTAATGGTCTTTGCTCAACAATCTACTTTATCTAAAATTAACACACATACTCCTGTTTTCATTTGATTGATGTTTGTATAATGTCTTGTCCAGTCTTTATTTTCAGACTTCCCCTATAATAATATTTTAAAATAAGTAGTTTATTTTTTTCTTTGCCATTTTAATTTATGTATATGGGTGCTTTGCTTGTATGTATGGCCGTGTACCATATTATAAATGTAGTGCCATCAAAGGCCTGAAGAAGGTATCGACCCCCTGAGACTAGAGTTACAGATGCTTTTTCCGTTTTATTGAAAATAGCTCCTTTTCTCATACAATGCTTCCTGATTACAGTGTCCTCTCCTTCTACTCCCAGCCTCTTCCCACTCCCAGATAGATGGTTGTGAGTCTCTGTGTTGTTGTTGGGAATTGAACCTAGGACCTTTGGAAGAGCAGCCAATGCTCAACTCCTAAGCCCCTCTATAGCCACAGTTAGCTTCTTCTACATAGAATACAGTGGGTCAAGGTTAGTTTTAAATCTATTTTGCTGCTTTCAGTCTGTTAAATAGTTCTTATCTGTTCTTATCTCTCTTCTTTCATTATTGTTCTTCTTTGTTTTATATTTACTTTGTTTTATATTTACCTGTCTTTCCTGTTGCTTAAACCTTTTCTAAGAATTCCATCTGAGTCATCTATATTATTTATACCTTTAGTGTCACCTAACAGTGGTTTCTATAGATGGGATGTCATGCACGCATTGTAGGCTTCTGTTTACTTGTGCCATCTCCTCACTAGTTCAAGTGCTGGACAGAAACATTATAGTGTGGTTTTAATGCTGGTCCTCTCCAAAAGTCATATTAGAATTTAATTGTCATTATAATAGTATTAAGAGGTGAAACTTTAAGAATTCCCATATATGGCCGGGTGGTGGTGGCGCACGCCTTTAATCCCAGCACTAGGGAGGCAGAGGCAGGCGGATCTCTGTGAGTTCGAGACCAGCCTGGTCTACAAAAGCTAGTTTCAGTGCAGGCTCCAAAGCCACAGAGAAACCCTGTCTCGAAAAACAAAACAAAAAAAAAAAAAAGAAAAAGAAAAGAAAAGAAGAATCCCCATATATGAACTAATGCTACTATCACAGAAGTGAATTTGTTAGCAATGGGGTGAGCTCATCACTCATTCTCTCTGTTATTTTTTTGGGGGGCGGTATGTGGCTTTCTGCTTTGTAATGATACAGTAAGGGAGCTCTTGCTAGAGGCCAGCACTTTGATTTTGTGCTTTCCAGCTTCCAGAGCTCTGAGGTGACAGATTTCTTTCTACTATAAATAACTCAGGCTGTGGGATCCCACTATTTCTTCACCTCCTCTTCTGTCCCTTTATGGTCTTCATTTATGGTGTAAGTAGCTCAAATGTTTTCTCTGTATAATTTAAAAATGTATCAGACAATGTTAATTTTCTCAATTGTTGTTGATAATAATAAAAATAATCATAATCCAAAAATCTGAACTGTGGAAAGTGCATCTTGTTAACCCATGCGTTTGTTTGGTGTGTGTTTTTTCCATCCTGGTATGCCATGATCCCCTCATTTATTTCCTTTCTGTCTAGGTAATTCTCTATAGTCACCCTTCTACAGCGATGTGGTGGTGACAGACCTCTCGGCTTCCCTTCACCTGGGAATGCCTCTCTTTCCCTTTTGTTTCTGGAGGTCATTTTTCACTAGGCAGAAGATCAGGGTAGGCAGTTCCTTCTTCAGGAAGCCATTTTGTTCACATCCCATTAGCTATCCCTGGCCTTCCATCTTCCCTCTGAAAGCAACCTGTCTTTTTTCCACTCAGCTGCTTTCAAGATTTTTGTCTTTAGGTCTTGGGGAGTCTGATTATGAAGAACCCATTTGTGTAACTCCTGTTTCAGTTCTGTGCGGATTGGTTTTCTGACTCCGTCGAGTTACCTCACCTGCAAATGTGAGAACATTTCAGCTGTTATTTCTCCAGCTCCTTTTCACACTTTCTTTCTTTCCTCTGCTAATGACTTGAAAGTTAGGAGTCTTCTTCTCATGGGCCCCGCAGCTGGTTTTTGTTTGGTTGTTTGTTTGGATTTGTTTTTTTTACCTGTTTTTTTCAGAGTGAGCAACATCTCTCATTCCATTTTCCAGTTCACTAATTATTCCTGTCCTCATCCTGCTGATGGGGCCATGAAGCCCTTTGTTTAGGTTATTGCATCTTTCAGTTCTGAAATTAGCACTTGTTTTTCTTTTCCATTTTCTGTTTCTTTCTATTTCTTTTCTAGGTCCTTTCATTCCCCCCCTTTAGAACACTGTATTTTCAATGTGTTCATCACTGCTCACTGAAGCTTTTTTTAAAAACTCATATCTGCTTTCGATTATCATCTCAGGGTCAGCATCTACGGCTGTTTCCTTGTGGATTGTGTCTTCATATAATCTGAGATTCAGAAGGTTCATTTTGTCTTCTTTTTTTTGCTAGTTTTAAAAATCCTGCAGTAACTAAGAAATGGGGTGTCATCCTGTAACTAACAAGAGAAGACAGCAGCCCAGTGCCTAGCTTGGCTGCCACTGATATCTAAAGTGGAGTGGTCCTCGTTATTTCTGGGTGGAAACAAGAGTTCTGGGTCTCCATATGATGTTGCTGAGATTGAACTGTGGAAGATTGGTTATCACTGGGCAGTTGCTGAAGACCTGACTCCCACTTAGCTTCTTTTGACACCCTGAGTGGGGAAGAAAGCGGTGCCTTGTTATTGCTGGTGAGGGTGAAGGTTCAGTTCCCCACGTTGTCCTCATGACATCAGGTGGAGAGAGAGAATTGTTATAAGCAGAAGGGATGAAAGTCCTGCCTTCATACGTTACCTCTGGCTCCGTTATGGTGAGGGCTGGGTACTTCACTAGAGTCCTTAGTGGCTGGAAGTCCAGGCCTTTGTTGCTGCAATGGAGTAAAACCGAAGTTTCTTCCACAGAGTTTGGTTGAAAAACAATATTGACTTTTCTTCTGTTTTCCCAAGTTGCAGCTTGACTGAGAAAGAAGGCTTTTGTTGGGGCATTTCCTCACTACACCCATGGACAATTTTAACATATTGACTTTTTCAGTTCTAAGATTAGTGTGTGTGGAGCCAAGCAACATCCAAAGTGAGCCCTCACATTCTGATCTGGTTAGCCTTCTTCTCCATTGTCTGGAGTCTGCTTGTGACCAGTTTTATGTACAACATCCAAAGCCACTTATTGTGAACTTCTTTTAAGAACTAACATAACCAAAAATGTCATTGTGAGGTTTGGAAATCCAACTGCAAAGAACTGCGGAGTTGTGGTTCCCATGAGAGTGGCCCCCTGGCTCAGCTACTTGAGTCCTTGGTCCCCAGATGGTGGAACTGCTTGGGAAAGATTAGGAGGTGTGGCCTTGTTGGAGGAGGTGTGTCACTGGGGATGGACTTTGACATTTCAAAAGACTTGTGTCATTCCAGGTGTGCTCTCAGCCTTCTGCTTGCTGTCTGAGATGTGAACTCCTAGATGTTCCTGTCACCTTTGCTCCACAGTCAAGTCTCTGACTCTCCGGAACTACAAGCCTAAGGAAATGCTTTCTTTTATACATTGCCACCGTCATGGCATTTTATCACAGTCACAGAAAAGCAGCTAGTATATATGGTTCTATAGGAATCCAGAAAAGATGTTTGGAGGGCCAAAATGGATTCTTCTAATAGAGAAAGACTTGATGTCACTTTCACCCAGTGTTACTGTTTTTCTGAGGATCCTCTTTTGGCCTGTTATAGAAATGGCAGGTGTTAAAAAGTTGTCACCAAGCTTAAAATGATCTGATGATGATAAATGGAGACTTTGTTATATTTAAGCAACAGTCTGAGGTCTTAGATAACTCTGTCGTTATATTTAGCAACAGTCTGAGGTCTTAAATAACTCTGTTGCTCTGAGAGAGAACGTGAATTATTTTAGGCTAGGTGTTAAATCAGAGTGTTCTGCTCAGTATCCTCACCAATGACATCACGTACATTTACACGCATGTGAGGAACGCTCATTGAAAGTCAACGAAGGTGGGCTGCAATAGAAACCCCGTGGGTAAGCTCACATGGAACTGTGTTACATTTGATTCAAACTGGAACCAGACAGGCTGACTAGATAGCTTAGTGAGGCTCTGTGTCAGTGATACAGCCTGAGTTCCAGGAAGAGAAAGTGTTGATTGGGAGCATCAGGTTACATTTTGAGATCCAAAACAAGTATTTCAGGAAGGATCATATTACATTCTGCAAGTTTCAAAATAAAACCACTGCTTGGAAAACCTGTGTCCTCTAAAAAAGAAAAAGAAAGGAAAAAAAATAAGGAATGAAGAATTATTTTTCTTGCCCAAACAACACTGTTGTGGGTTTTGGGCATCAACTAGATATTCCCAGGGACTGCCTGTAAATCTTTGGTGAGAAATACGTTCTTATGTCAATACATGTGTTATCAGCAAAGAGCTCACTATTTAGACAGAGCAAAACTCAATGTTGTTCAGCTTCAGCCTAATCAACTCTGATTTTGTTTCATCTGCTCCTGTTTTAAAGATCTTACAAGATCTTACATCTTGGAAATGCATGATACACAAGCTCTCAGGGTCTATATTCCTACATAGGCACCTATATGATGAGCTGTGTGATCAGGTCAAAAACACGTGTGCTAATCAGATAGTTTTACTAGAAAGACTTTTTCCTTCTGGTTCTAACAATTAGTTCCTGCAAGACTGAAGCATCAAGTGAGATCCTGGGTATTCCAAGGCTTCAGGAGGCAGCTCCTTTAACACTTGCCAACTCCTGCTGCTGGATCTCTGGTAATGGGACCCTAACATGTACACAAGGGGCAGTGACAAAATCTGACCTTAGTTTTTGTTTTAGCTTCTTCTGAAAATAACTGGATGAGTGAATACCCAGTTTACAGAGGGACAGATGTATATTCTGAGAGATTAGACAATAGTACTAGGTCAATAACTAGTCAGAAATGGAACTGAGATTCAAGCCCAGTCAGCTTTCACTGATTATAGCCAGCAGTTCTTAAAATAGCATACTCTGCTCTTCTTGAGAAAGAGCCCTGTTGTGGAATATCATTCTAAGGTGTGTTTCATTTGTTTATGCCGTGAAACATTTGTTTCAATGATTCAAAGATGTGTTGTATTCTTTTATGTTGCATTTGTTTAACTCTGTGAAGCTGTGATACTTTGCCTGTCTAAAATACCTAATGGTTTAATAAGGAACCAACGATCTATAGTGGGGCAGGAGAAAGGATAGGTGGGGCAGGCAGGCAGAGAGGACAAAGAGAAGGAAAAGCACAAGAGATGAAGGAGTGAGAAAAGAAGGGGCCAGGGGCCAGCACCCAGCCATACAGCCACACATAGAACAAAAGGAAAGACATGCAGAAATAAAGGTAAAAGCCCAGAGGCAAAAGGTAGATGGGATAATTTAAGTTAATAAAAGCTGGCAAGAAACAAGCCAAGTTAAGGCCGGCCATTTATAAGTAATAATAAGATTCTGTGTCTTTTATTTGGGAGCTGGGTGGCAGGCCCCATGGGAAGAGCAAAGAGTAACATTTTGGCGCCCAATGTGGGGCTTGAACCCATAACCCTGAGATTAAGAGTCTCATGCTCTAGAGCCCCATGCAAACGGTGATGTAAGGTATGAGTCACCAGTGCTAGAGGAAGCCCAGTCAATCCGGAAGCACCAGCGAGGGCTGTTGTACAGAGACAAAAATTAATGGAAGGCTAGTCAGTGAACTATGAATCGGAACTTCTAAGCTACCACCCCGATGGAGGCTGAATAGTTCCCCGTGGCCTGGATGATGTGTACAATTTACCAAGGGTAGCATGGGGGAAATGGACAGTGCCAGAGCAGTATACTGGGTTTCTACTTCTTACTATGTGACAGAGCGCTGGCTGCCTCATCCCTCAGAGCATCGCTCATCTACAAGGGGGCATTCATCCACTGAGCAAATAGTTCACAGGCTCAAAGTGGAGACTAGATCCTAAGTCAGTGGTTCTCAACCTTCCTGATGTTTTGATTCTTTCATATAGTTCTGTATGTTGTGGTAACCCCTAACCATAAAATCATTTTTGTCGCTACTTCATAACTGTAATATTGCTACTCTTTGGAACTGTAATGTAAATATATGTGTTTTCTGATTGTCTTGGGTGACCCCTATGAAAGGATTGTTTGATGCCCTCCCAAAGGTCATGACCCACAGGTTGAGAACCACTTAGGACCTACATGATGAACAGAGCAGGAGGCTCTGATTGGTGCAGCCAATTGGCTGAATGCTTTCCTAGCATGCACAAGGACCTCGTGGTTGTGTCTTAAACAAAAGAATGTTTGCAAAGCATCCAAAATAAAAAATGGCCCTTGGGAATGTTTTCTGTTATTTCCTTTATGTCCTTCAAGAATACAGAAATTGTCCTTAAATGCTTGTTCATTAAAAGGCAAATGATACTTGATCTATTACTAACATTAAGAGAGTTTCAATAGGTGGACCAACTCACTCCCTTTAGGAGCTGATTCAAGAGTTAGGAACTTCACTAGGGTTTGAGATAGAGGGTAGCAAATGAATCCCCACCATCTGCCTAGCCTAACTTCTCTCCCAAGGCTGGGCCTACTCTTGGCTAGTGGTCATCAGTCATGCCAAGTGGTATAAAGGATAGAGTTCAGAAAGCAAGGGTGTGCAAAGTCACTTCCCTGAGCCACTGATTGCCCACATGATAGAACTGATTCACATAAGTCAAAAATGAAACCAACCAACATTTACTGAACTCCTTAAAGGTTCCCCGGGACTAAGAACTCTTGGAGAAAAGAACCAGTTTCCTTGGGTCCCTCCTTCAAAGACTACCAAACTGCCAACACTCAAAAAGACTTTTTGCATGTGAAATGGAGGTCATTTCTCCATGCTCAATCAAACAATGTCACTTCTGTGAAACATCTTTGGGAGTGTAAAATACCAAGTAGGTCTGAAGAGTTAATATCTGCTTATTTCAGGTCTGGGAAGGAAGAAGGAAAAATAAGCAGTGGAAAAGATGAAAGGGGACTGGGGGATGGCCAGGCTGTGGGTTTGGAGGCAATCTGAAGCCACTCCGAGGTGAGGGAAAGAGATTTAAATTGCTTTGGGAGCGCAAGGGCTGCTCTCCGCATGCTTCCCACACAGCCTGGCAGTCCTCAAGATCTCAACTTGGGTACTGCAACCAGCATGGGGTCTGGAGAATACCCTGCGCCATAAGTTACTGCACGAGACAGCACCAAGCTGTCATTCAAATGTGGTTCTTGATAGCACAATATGCAAGAGGCCCAAGACCCAATCAAGCAACTTTCAAAATAAACTAGTTAAGATACTTTCAGTTTGTAAAATAACAAGAGCTAAAGCATGGACAAAAGGGAGACTAACAGACTAAGAGAAGATAGACCAATTAATCAGCAGTAGTTCATTATTGTGAGCCGGCCTAAGTCACTGTCTTGTTTATACAACCTTTGGGGAATTAGTGTTGATTGAATGTTAGAAGTAGCTATACGTGTGAACGTAGTCTTTTCTCCCCGTTGAGTCTAGCAACAAAGTCAGATCTAAATAAATTGTTTCGGGCATCAGAACTCCAGGAACCGAATCCGATTCAGTCATGAAGAAGTCCGGGAGGTGTTCCATCCGAGTCCCGGTTGCCAAAATGAGACCTGCCACATTCACTGCAGGCCTGGACTGGCCCCTTTCTCCTTCTACCATGAATGCAGATGCCTGGTTCCAGTCGGGCTCGGTCTCCTGCAGCTGTGTGTCCCGAGACACGCTGCAACCCTCCTCTTCTGCATAGCGGTGCCTAGGCTCTGGTGGCCAGGGCACCTGAACACTTGGCTACAATTCACCTCCTTCTGGTTCTTTTCTTGTGTTCTTTTTCTTTTCGCTCCCTTTACAGAAATGCAAGCAGCCCTTTGGAGTTCTTGTTGACACTTCTGATTGCACGTTGGAAGTGTCCAGGGAGCCTTGGTCCTGGCTGGCTGAGTGAAGCCGCGGCTGATTGGAGGATCCCTGGGCCTAAACTGGCTGGGTTCCCTCTCCCTCTCTCCTAATCAAGAGGCCTGGCTGCAGAAGTCCCAGCTGGCATCAGAATAGCAGCCAATTTTTGGTTGACAGAAGACATCATTTCTAATCAGGGAAGAACAGAAAGGAACACAAAAGGTCTCTTTTCTCCTCACAGGGCTGAGTATCTGCCTGTGGCTTATGTCCATCTGTATTTGGCAGGGCTGACCTAGGAGAAGGCCTGCCATTTGGGACCAAATTCTCAGTCTCCTGCCTTCTCCAAGTGCCAGCAGTGCTGGAGAAGTCTTCTGAACCAGGGGGCAGTAGCATGCCTCCCCCCAGGGCTCTACAACAGGCTGAGGGGGAACCCAATCTCAGCAGACTGTGGCCCAGCGGGCTCCTGGGAGCCACAGGCCCCACATTTCCCCAGCCCCAGCCTCCTTTCAAAGGCCCTTTATTAAGCCACCAACTATTTGCTGTCGAGACATTTAGGATGAAATCATTGTGTTAAACAAATAAACGCAGCTTCATCTAGAGTTCTGGTCTGGGAGCAGAGTAAGAAAATAATTTCTGTCTGCTTGCCACAAAAGCGGCTGGAAAGGCCCAAAGAAAAATATTATTTTTACTCCATTGTGTGAAATATTGTCCTGGAGGATCTGACGGCCTGAGCTTTTGAAGAGTTTATGCTGGCAGGTTTCATGGGGGCCCCCGGGTCGGCCTCCTGGGATTGTTTTCTGCATTAATAAACTTAGCATGATGTGTGTTAAAAGGAACGTTCTGTTTGCTTTGTAAATAAGGGATGTCAAACAAGAAGCAGAAGCCTTACAGACACTGGGTGATGTGTTCTCGGAAAGGGAGAGGGAGAGGCACCCTGGAAAAAACGGGCATCTCCCCGGCTCCCTGAATGGAGCTGGGGCCTTGTTGAGAAAACAAATCAGCATGTTTGAGTCCAAACCAGGCCGTTTCCTCCCTGATCCTGGTGGGAAACCTGCACACTTTGCCCCGAACCAGCAGGATGCAGGCTTGGGAAGGAAAGTTCTCAAGTGTCTGTCAGCTGCATGGTGGGGGAGAGCCTCCTGACCCCCCTCCCCAGTCCCCTGCTTCCCAGAGAACTTTCTGGCTCATCAGGGTCCCCCAGCCTGGGCAAGCAGGAGGGGTGGAGGGCAAAGCTATGTCTTAGAGAACCATAATATCTCTCTCCTCCCTCCCTCCCTCCCTTCCTCTCTCTCTCTTCTCTTTCCCTCTTTCCCCTTATCTTCCTCCCCCTCTCCCCCCCCCCTTTTTTTTTCTCCAGCATCTTTACTGCAGCCTGGAGCTGGTCACCCATGTCAAATTCCTGTGGAGCCCAGAGGATGCTGACACCGTGGGAGACACATCACCCTGGCCTGGTGATCCTTGCCTCCGTGGGGGAGCCTCTGGGAGCAGGGCAGGATGTGTTGAGTCTCTGACTCAAGTATTTGCTATTTTCACAGGTGCCTGGCGTTGGCGCCGAGGCCCCTCCACCGTGCTGTGGCTATCCTGTTCAGGCCAATGCTTTTGAAGGCTCCTAGACCTCCCAGGTGGCTCACCTCCACCACTGCCTGTGCTCCTCGCCCTGGTCCCCACCTGTCCTGGGTGGCATCCACGAGCCTCCACTTCTACTCTGGAAATTCCTGGGGTTCTCACAACTCAGAACTTCACATGGTTCTTTGAGGCTTGAGGTGGAGGGTGGAGGGTAATGGGTGTCACAGACTTGGGAAACGGTCAGATCTGGACACAGAAGTGGGGGCTGGTAACCAACAGACTCACCCAGAGGGCTCCTTCACTCACCCTCCAGGTGGTTTCTTCCAGTTGCTCTGGGGAACTGTCCACAGGTCCAAACTTTTGGCACCAAGTGTCATCCACCTTACTGTTAAGACAGGGTGTCCCACTGAACATGAAGTTCATGGATTGGCTAGACTGTCTGCTAATGAAATTCAAAGATCCCCTATCTCTGCCCCTCTTCCCCCAGGTGTGGGGATACAGACCCCTTTGCCCTACAGTACTTTTAGGTGGCTGCCAAGTATCCAAACCCTATTCCTCAGGCCTGCCTAGCGGACACTCCCCCGCAGCCTAAACCATCTCTCTCTCACTCAACACTTTCACACATGTTGGTGTCTACAGAGAAGGATGAGGGAAGGGTAGCGTGGTCACCAGTGGGCTCCAGCCACCACCTTGATTTCACACGCTCATTTCAGAGGAGTTAGGGAGGTGTCTAAGGATCCTGTCTGAGTCTCTGAAGGCTGTCATCACAAACCAAGTGACTTCAACAACTGACTTCCTTATAGGTCCAGGATCCAATGTCCGAACCCAAGTTGTTGGCATTATTTGACTTGTAGCTGCTTCTCTCTGTGTTCGGTCTTCACATTGCCGTCTCCTGTGTCTGCCTCCTCCTCCATCTGTGCCATCCATCTCTGTCTCTTTCTTTTGGCACCTGTGAAAGTATTTAGTTTTCCCCGTGTATAAACCATGACAAGCCCCTCTTCCTTAAATCATGCCTTCTGCCATGTGAATGTGGCATTCACTGTTGCACCATACACAGTGTAGTCACAGATTCCTTCAATTAAGACATGGACTTGGCTTTATGGGAGACTATGACAGGCCCTCTGTCACTGTCAGAGCCAGGGCTAAGCCTTGGGTTGCTTGATTTCCCATGGACAGGCCGCTGATTTCTGGCCTACAGACACACACACACACACACACACACACACACACACACACACAGAGCAGTCTGGACCATATGCTTTCTTTTGAGGTGGTCCTGCGTTGAACTTAGGTACACTGTTTCTCAGTTAGCAGACTGGAGTTCAGGGCTCAGTATTAATTTGTTCCACCAGCATTTCCTTATCTATGCACTGGGGATATCACATGATCCTGCATAAAAGATTAAATAAAACAATAAATCTAAAGCACTTAACTGATTCCAGTTCATAGTAAAG
>JAQHUG010000088.1:5635141-5693172 GCA_028555095.1 Dicrostonyx torquatus | reverse complement strand
TGTAGGCTACCACAAAACAAACCCATACATGCATAATTGGATCTTTAGAGAAATAGGAGAGAAAGTAGAGGGAAGAATAATTGGACCAATGATGGTTGGATTGGATTAAAAAACTAACCTGCCTATCCAAGAAGTTTAACAAGCTCCTAGAGGGTAAACACAGAGTTCCACACCAGGAAAGGACGTTTTCAAACCACGAAGCACAGGCTCTTGAAAACAATAAAAGAAATCTGTCCGTGCATACAACAGACACTCCTAAGACGGTGAACGTATTGATTAGTTTAGCTAGCATGCAAAACGGTGGCGTCCCTTGAGAAGTTTTCACAGCATACATTGTGCGTTGCTCATGTCTTCTCCTCCTTCCCCTCCTGCCCCATCCTTCCTCCACTCTTGCTGGTCTTCTTCCCCTAAATAGTCTGTCTTCTGTCTTTCTGCCGTATGTCTCTGTGTATACAGTTAATCCTGTGTTCGGCGCATATGGCAGGTTAAATGAGCAATGTCAGTCCCAGGCTCAGGTGTGTGAACACTTGGTCCCCTGTTAGTGGTGCTGCCGTTTGAGGGGGTTACGGGACCTGTAGGAGATGCAGCCTTGCTGGAGGAAGTATGTCACAGGGGTAAGTCTGAGTCATGGCTGTGTTCCACTTCAAGTTCACACCCTCTGCTTCCTGGCTGCTGTTGAAAAACCTTCTCTATTAACTCCTTGTTCTACCACCTACTGCCATGTCTCCCTGCCATTATGGACTTTCTCCCTGGAAGGGTAAACCAAATGAACTCTTTATTCCTGAAGTTACTTTATGTTCTTCGTGCTTTATCGTGGCAAAAATAAATAAATAATACAGTATATGAGAGAAAATGTGTGATATTTTATGTTTTTCTTCTTATTTCTGGCTCTCTTCTGTTCCTTCTTTAAGGCCTCTTCCTCTTCTACCCCATAGTCCTCTTTCTATTTTCTGTACACACACACATGTATGGGTGTTTTGTGTGTATTTCCTGTCTGTGCACCACATTTGTGCTTTGCCTGTGGAAGTCAGAAGAGGGCATTAGATCCTCTGGGACTGGAGGCCATTGGTTGTGTCATTTAGGTACTGGGATTATACCTGGGTCCAGAGGAAGAGCAGCCAATGCTCTTAACTTGTAAGCCATCTCTTCAGTGCCCCATTTGGGTGAGATGGAATCTGAATACATTTACAATTTCGCATTTCCCTGGTGGCTAAGGTTATTGAACTTTTAAACAATATTTATGGTTCATTTGTATTTCATCCTTTGAGAGCTGTCTGTCAGTCCATTGGCCCACTTATTGATTGAATTATCTGTGGAGAGGTGCTTAATTTTTTAGTCCTTCATATACTCAAGGTATTAGTCCCTTATCAGATGTATGGTTGGCAAGGGTTTTCCTTCCTATCTGCAGCTGATTTCATCACTCCGCTGGTTGCTTCCTTGCAGTGCAGAAGTTTTCCGTTCCCTCGTCAATTCTTGGCATAATTTCCTAACGGTTGGTTTCTTATCGGGAACCGTAGATGACAGACAGCAGCAGGACGATATAGCCCAAGTGTTAAAAGGCTATCAGCCCAAACTACTGTTTCTGGGAAAGCAACACTGAAAAACTAGAGAAATTAAGATCTCCTTAAATCAACAGGAGTGAAAGTAACTTACAGCTAACACACTTGCCCTTTGGGTGGAAGTTATAGACACTAGGCAATAACTCAAATCATACAAAGAAATAAAAGCAACTAGAAAAAAATAACCACACAAGGCAAACGTGGAAGGCAGTGTGTAATAGTCTCATTTCTAACTTTTTCTCCCATATGATTTAAAGGACAGCAGTGCAAACCAACAGCTCTAAACTCATCTGTGGGCTTAGAATGTATAAAGATACAGTATGCTGACAATAATAGATCAAGAGAGAAGGATGAAACATCTATATTGAAGCAAAAATTATTCTATATTGTTGAAATGAAGAGTCCATTAACTCAAGCCAGGTTGTTCTAAATTAAGGTGTTATTTGTAATCCCCAGGGGAAAAACTAGAAAACAAAAACAAGCAAAACTGAAAACCACAAGTCAAGGTGTTGAAGAGATAGCTCAGTTGGTAAAGTGCCTGCTTACATAAGCAAGAGGCACTAACTTCTATCCCCAGCAACCATGTCAAAAGCTGGGGATGGTGTCATGTGTTTATGCTCCTAGCCCTGGGAAGGTGAAGACAGGACCCACAAGGCAGGAGACTCACTTGTCAGTCAGTCTAGTTTAATCTGCAAGAATCAGGTCCCAATGAGAGAATATGTCTCAAAACACAAAAGGCAAAATAACAACAGCAAAAATCCCAAAAATCCAAGATGGACATCTGAAGAAAAAACATCTACGGTGAACCTCTGGCATTCACACACGCACGCGCACTGCCAAAGAAATAACCAAGGAATCAAAATGGTATAATAGAAAATATCTGCCTGATGCAAAAGAAGGCACTGATTGAGAAATAAAGGAATAGAATAGGAATACACTTGTAAGCTAAAAATAGCAGATGACAAGCATAATCCCACATTATCAACAATGACATTAGAAGCAAGATGTTAAAACTCCAGTCAACAGACAGAGATTAGCACAATGAATAAACAGACAGAATCCAGAAGCCAACTCTAACATCCCTATTATTAACAGAGGAACATATTAGACTTAAAGACAGTAAAAGCAAATTTGTGAGGAAAGATATCATGCAGAGATCATCAAAACATGAGTAGACTGGCTATAATAATAAGGTAAATATTATTGCTAAAACCAAAAAAGAATATTTACAAATATTTATGCTGAAGGGGAAAAGAGGACATGAAGTTGGAGGGATATGGGTTGTGGGATTCCCCAGGGAAACTGGATGGAAGTAGGGGGGTTGGGATGATCAAAATACATTGTATACACATACAAAATTTCCTAGGAATAAATAAAAATAATTTTTAAAATGTCTTTTACAAAATAGAAGCAGTAACTCTCAGCCACCTCATATTATAAGCACAATACTATACTGACACAAAATTAAAAACAGAAGAAAATTGAAGAGTAATACACCCCTGTGCATACTGATACAAAAAATGGTTTTTAAAAATATCACTGAACTGAATCTAGCAACATAATTTTTAAAAAGGACTATTAACATAACCAGGACTAATACTAGGAATCCAAGGTTACATCAACACAAAGAATAAGTCAGTGTAATGTAAAAGACAATAAAAGACAAATAAATACCTCATATCTACCTCAATATCTGCAGCATTATGTAGTAAAATTCAGCTCTCTTTCATGTCAAAAAAAAAAAACAAACAAGAAACAAAAAACAAAGCAAATTAGGAACAGAAAATAACAGGATCTATGAAAGACCTACAGAAGTGCTTAAGGAGTCTGGATCCCAAGAGCTTATGTAAACCTTATGTAAAAATCAGGATGTGGCAGCAGCGTGCATCTGTAATCCCAGCACTAGGGTAGTGGAGACAGGAAGAAATCCTTGGAGTTCATTGTCCAGCTAGTCTCGCTGAAATGATGAGCCCGAGCTTCAGTAAGAGACTCTGCCTCAAAGATGATAGTTGCAGAATGATGAGGAAGATGCCTGATAGCAACTTCTGACGTGTGTGTGTGTGTGTGTGTGCGCGCATATGTGTCTTGTGTGTGTATTGTGCATGAGTTCAGGTACAGAAGAGGACATGAGATTCTCTGGAATTGGGGTTATGAGCAGTTATAAGCTGCACCATGTGGGTGCTGGGAACCAAGCTGAGGTCTGCTGCAAGAGCAGCAAGTGCTCTTAGCTGCTGAGCCATTTTTCCAGCCCCTCCATACTGTTTTTTATAAGTGTTCTAGTTTACACTCCCATCAATAGGACACAGAGGTATGTTTGTTGGTTTCTTTTGGTGTGGGGGGAGTCGGGTTGTTTTGTTTTTGATAGGCAGCATCTGGACCGGACTGAGATTGAATTTCATTGTGGTTTTAATTTACATTTCCCTAATGATTAGCTATGTTAATCCCTTCTTTGAGGAATGTCAGTTCAGGTCTTTGGCCTATTTTAAAATTGGGTTTTGTTATCAAATTGTTTGAGTTCCTTATATATTGGATGTTAACTTTTTATGAAATAATAGTTTCAAATACATTCTCTCCTTCCGAAGGTGTCTCTTTTATCCACTGACTATTTTCTCTGCAGAACCGAAGCTTTTCAACTTGATGGAATCCCATTTGCTTAGGTCGCTTTTATTTCTCACACTTTTGGGGCTTCTCCTTTTTCCTAAATCCATGTTTAGACCAAGGTTAGTGTGGTTTTCCCCCTTGGTCTTTCTTCAGTCGCCATGTGGTTTAAGATCTTATGCTTATGTCCGTAATCTATATTGTATTATTTTTGGTACAGTGACAGGCAAGAGTGTCAGCAGACCTGAATATTTACATTCTTCTGCTTCAGTCTGTATACCAAATAACTCAAAATAGTCTTATGTATAAGAATGAAAGCAACAAAACCTTAAGAAGGTGGGATCAACTGCTACAATCTCGAATGTAAGCGACGGTTTCTTAACTTTAAAAGGCACAAGGTATTTTTTGAGTATGTGTTGCATATTCTCAAACTCAAAGTGTTCATATGTCAAAATCTACCACTGATAAAAATGAAAAGAACCTAAATACAGAATGGGATGAAATATATGGAGGTTGTTTTGTAAGGAAATGAATCTAGAACATATAGAGAAGATATAAATGAGTTCAAAAAGCAAAAAACAATCTGATTAAAAATGGAGAGATTACTCAATGGTTAGTAGCACTTACTGTTCTTCCAGAGGACCCAAGTTCAGTTTCAGGTCCCCAGTTCCAGAGCATCTGAACCCCTCTTTTGGCCTCTGAGGGCACTGTGTACATGTGGTGTGTAGATATACATGCAAGCTAAACACCCTGAAATAATCACACAGAAACTATATTATTTAAAACACTGCATGGCCCATTAGCTCTAGTTTCTTGTTTGCTAACTCTTACATCTTAGTTTAACTCAGCTCCATTAATCTGTGCATCCTGACGAGGTCGTGACCTACCAGCAAAGTTTCAGCATGTCTGTCTCGCCAGCGGCTCCATGGCTTCTCTCCAGCTCCTCCTTCTTTCTCCCAGAATTTAGTTTAGTTTTCCCCACCTACCTCTATTCCCTGTGCAGGCCCAAGATAATTTCTTTATTAACCAATGGTGTTCACAGCATACAGAGGGGAATCCTACATCACCCATACATATAAACTAAATAAATCTTTTAAAAAGAACATAGGATTTAAACATCTTAATGTCTTAATATGTAAATATTTAATATCAAGATATTAAAATGATCATTAGCATATGGAAATTGTTAGCCCTCAGGGAAATGTCAATGAAATTGCAGTGAGATTTTATTCCATCGCTTTCCAAAATTCTGTTTCTCACTCTCGACTCCAGGTGCCTAGGGTAGTCAGCTTTCTTCACCATTACAGAGAGCTGAGCTAACCAGCTAATAAAGAGAAAATTACTTTGGTTCACAGCTTGGGAGGTTTCAGCCCATGTTTGATTGGACTCATCCCTTTTGGGTCCATGAGGAGGCAGTACATCACAGTCACACGTGGGAAAACCACTCACAGTCACACATGGCAAAGACACCAAAGAGAGAGAAGCCCAGCCTGGTGGCACAGGCCTGTGATCCCTGCTCCATGGGACCTTGAGGCAAGAGGCAAACTTGAGTAATTTAGTGAGACCCTGTCTCCAGACTTTTGCAGAAGAGTGGGGAGTAAAGAAACATTAAGAGCAAGAGAAAAGGAGAAGGGCTGTGAAGTGTCATATCCCTGGCAAGATATAAGCAGTGCAAGCACAGACCCATAGGCACTAGGAGGCATGCGCTCGGTCTGCCCAAGAATGGGCCCATTAATAGTCAGGTGTAAATAGAAGAGGGGTTCAAGGGACCCTACTCCTCACTGCTGGACTATTTGCTACTGACAGACTCAGGGAGAGGGGGAACCATGACCTTCAGTTGTGTACACACTGGTGACCATACCCAGATCCAATGGTTAGTTCTAATCCAATGGTGTTGCAGATGGCTCTGGTTAAATTATGTGGGCCACAAGACAAAAGCGTAAGTCATGAGCCTGGGGAAGGGACTCCTAGAGATGAGGGAGTGCTGAGATAGATAGGAAGAAGACAAGAGAGGAGAGAGCGATCAGAATATAATGTTTGTTATGTATACTATCTATTATATCTATACAGGGTATAATGTGCATGTATGCAATTGTCAAGTAGCTGAACTAATAGAAGAGCCTAACATAATAGCAGAAGGGGTGGCCAGAGGCAATAGTCCAGAGGTAGAGGCAAAAAGGAACTAGATTGCCACTACTCCGAATGACTTAACCTCCTGTAGGCTCCACTTCCTGCAGGTTCTGCCACCTCCTACAGCACCCATGGGTCTTTACAGCACATCCCAGAGCAAACTGCTGCAGCGTTTAACGTGGGATCCCGCAAGCAGAGAGCAGTAAACTTAGCCAGTCAAGCATCACTGGTGCGGATCTGGGGCTACATCTATGAATGAGATTTGATTGCACCCTCCAAGAGGTCAGCTGAGGAAGGAAGGCAAACACCTAGGTTTAGAAGTAAGTTAGTGTGTGCAGCTATGGTGAGACCAGCGAGTCACGAGTGCCCTTCTGCTCTTCCCAACCTGTGCTCCCTGGAAGCACGAGGTGAGGGTCTTTTGGGTGAAGAGCTGTGCTCCCTGGAAGCACGAGGTGAGGGTCTTTTGGGTGAAGAGCCGTGTCCTCCAGCACTGGCTCCTGCATGCTTCTAATCGAGAGAAGGTTGGGAAGACCGGAGGGTAGCTCCGCAGTTTGGTGCTTTCTTAGCATATATTCAGCCCTATGTTCAATCGCTAGTATGGAAAAAGAGATTGAACGTGGTTCAGAACTACCTTTTAAAAGATTCATGGTATTGGATGTTTTAGTAGATGACTGCTAACAGAAAGGGAACTTTAAAATCAACATATTTCAACAGCAAGGGGCTACTCTTAGCTCACTCCCTTTCCTGGTAACCTCTTTATTTTGTCTTTAAAGCCCTAATAAAAACACCACGTAATTTGCTCCAACACTGTGTTCAAAGCAAGGCTCAAGAGGTTTATTTAGACCAGCTCATGTACTGCCTACATTATTTATGGGGCTAATACCCCACTAGGGCAGCATTAGAGGGCTCACTTCTCTTAGGTCATATGTTGCTCAGAATGGTTCCTGGAAACTCAGTTGTCTTTTCCTAAGACCCCAGGATGTCATGAACAAAAATATACATTGTGAAATGCCTCCACCTCCCCAGCCCCGTTCAGAAGGAGTTTTCATGTAGCTTTCCATTCTTAACGTTGAAATATTTCCACTGATGGCTCTTTGACCTGGCAAATTGTAAAACCTTGGTATTTGGAATTGTTTGCTAATGTTTTCTTAAGTTATATCCTCTTGTGGGTCCATAAAATTTGAAGTTATTGCAAATAAATAAATGGGTTTTCTCTTCATGATGTAAACCATCTTTCACTGAGGTCACCGGGGGAAGTTTGGATAGAAGCAGAGCCTGCCAGGGCTGGCCAGCCTTCTACCCAAGGGGCCAGTCAAGCAAGGGAAGCAACCCCCGCTGTGGTATTGCTCTGTTTAACTTCCAGAGAGAAACCCAATAGTCTGAAATGTTCCCGGTTTCTAAAACCCTCTGCGTGTAAGGACAAGGACCCTGCTTCCCCAGAGCCAGGTGACAAGAAAGGGTATGTGGGGTATGCCATGCCACCAACATGAATCAAACTGGATCCCCAAAGGGCCATTCAGTGTGTTAGCATGCCCAAAGCAACCTTCCCCCATGCGGCTGCAAGTAGAAGATTCAAGGTGAGAGAAAGGTGGGTTAATGATTGGCTAGGAGAGAGGTTGTCTGTCTGTACCATGTCCAGCTGATGGTGATACTTCTTGGGAAACTGCAAATCCATAGTTTTCTGGGTGCTGGCAGGCTGCCATGCCTATCCTGGAGATGTAAGGTCAGACTCTGAAACAGTATGTAACCCAGTCTCCGTGGGGAAGCAAGTCCCATGACACATGCAGCTTGGGTGAGGGCAACTGATGACTCACCGTCTGTGTTCCTTGGCTGGACAGTGTCCATGTCTGATTCTTTGGATTCAAGGCAGGATGCCTTCTAAGCAGGATGTTTCTTTCTCTGGTCTCTGACCACAAACTACCTTTAATTCTCCTGCAATCGTGTTAGAACAGAAATGTGTGTTTCAGAGTGTGGAAATGGGGTACTTGCTAGGACTTAGGGCATCATTTGGAACTAGGATTACAAAATGTCTGCCACTGATTTTTTTTTCTTAGTTGTAATAAAAACACAGAACAACACCAGTTATGGGAAAGGATGTGAGACAACAGGGATTCTCATTCATGGGTAGTGTCTTCGGCTTTTTATTTTATTTTAAAAAAAACTTTGTGACAGTTATTTATTATGTGTATGTGTTCATGTGCTTATATGTGGTGTGTGTGTGTGTGTGTGTGTGTGTGTTCATGGCATATGTGTAAAGATCAGAGGACAGTTTGTGAGAATTGGTTCTCTCCTTCCCTGGGTGGGTCTCATTGACTGAACTCAGGGTTGGCAGCAAGCACCTTTGCCCATGGAGCCACCTCACCAACCCTGTGAGTAATGTTACAGCTATTTTTGGAGATGGTTTGTCTGTTTCTTCTGAATATATTTTGTTTTTGCCAAATTAATCAGCAATTGTGCTCCTTTATAACTGACATACTCACAAAAACCTTCTTGTTTATGTTGATCTCAATTTTACTCGAAATGTGCAGAACAAGTGACCAAAATGACCTTCGGACTCGAATGGACAATGTCTATCAGATGATGAACTGTCATTCAGTCCTTCAAATGAATGTGCCACTGAGCTAGATCAAGACAAGAAGGGAGAACAAGTGTACACAACTGAGTGAAACAAGACAGTCTGAAAAGTCCGCATACTGCAGAATTTCAACGCTTACATTTGACGAAAGTAAAATAGAGTTTAAAAAAAAGAAGAAGAAGAAGATATGACTGTTTGGGGAAGAATAAGCAGAATCTGGGATTTAAGTTAGGGAAACATTTTACAATGAGGTTTCCAAAGAATGGCGACACATTAGACACAGCCTTCACGGGACATGGTAGCTAAGAAGAATCTGGTTAACAACACAGCAAGCAACAGAACAGACTTTGCTTCTCAGAGACATAGTTTGGAAGACACTGGAAGTCACAAAAGGTGACAGGATGGCTAAGAGTAGGATATATGTATTTTCTATGACATGAGAGCAGAGGAGGCTGGGTCAGGGAGAAGGGAGTTAGTGGGGAGGAGGAGGAGAGGCGAGGAAAGGCTAATGTAAGTAAGATATCCTATGGCATACATGTATGAAAATGGCATAATTAAACCCTTTTATATGCCATAGAAATGAATAATCAGAACAGAAACTTCTATATATCCTGGGATATTCACTTCCTCATTTGCTTCCCAGTTGTTTATTGTTTTTTTTTAAATCAAAACAAGAAGCCCAAGATCCCAGATGTCCCATCTCACTCAGCTGCACTCCCACAGAACCCAGTATGTCCCCAGTGTGACCAGCCCTCCACCGTTTCCATCCCCAGACTTGTCTGGATGTTTCTGGAATTCACACCGATCTCAACAAAACCACCAATGTCCTCCACCACTGGTCCATACACCACTTTACTTTCCAACTTGGATGGGAATATGATGCTGCAAGAGCGTCTCCCTGCAGGATCCTCCCACATGGTCCTCACCTGGGCCGGGTACCTCCTTGCTCTACATCTTCCAAACCATTCTCTCACTTCGCTTCTCAAGCATCAGTTGATGCCTGACCACCAAGGAGCCTTGGGGAGTCCTTGAAGATATTACGCTATGTTCAATCTCTCTGATTCTGTTCCTGGTATCATCCAATGCCCCGGGTTTCTAGTTCCTTCATTTCCTCTCTTCCAAGGATAACGCTTAGTAGCTAGCCCCATTTCCAATTCTCTCCACCTCCTGTTCTCAATTTCACACCTCCTCCCACACTGCAGCAACTCTAGCATTCACTGACATCGTCCATCTACATCCAACTTCAGTGCCTCTTGTCTCCCACATAGCCTTGTGACTACCCGCCAGCAGGGTTTCCCCCATGAGTCTCTGGGAAACCTAAACATTCAAGACCTAACAGCAAGCAGAGCCCTATTGGCTGACTGCAGCTTTGTGAAGGCAGAAATACTTCCTCGCTTCCAGATTGCTCTACTTCTAAGCAGAGCGTGTCCCCTCCAAAGCAGTTAGGCAGAGAGTGACTTGGTCATGGTCATTGCGCAAGAGAGAGTGGGGAGAGGATGAGAGCAGGGTATCATGGAACACAACCACAAATAGCTTCTCCACTTACTGGCTGGTCTCCATCTCAGGTAGCTCTCTGGTAATCTCTGAAGATTCTGTCTCATTTCTCTAGGCAATTCTGCATTTCTCCCTCATCTTCCCCTCTCTGCTGAAGCCTCTAATGAATTCTCTCCATTCTTTACTCTTGGTCCATGATCTCATTTGTGACTTACCAGAATAAACAGCAGCCTTCCTGCCAGGATAGCTCCTGCCCTTTCCCCATCCTCTCTGGTTGACTCTGGATGAATGTGGTACATTCAACAGGTCCCATTGCTTCTTACTCAAGGACAGCACACTGGAGATGTCTACCTTGCCTGCTTCACCCACACTCCTGTATCAGCACTCAAACATTCTATAGCTTCTCCTGTCTCAAAACGCATCTCAAGACCAAGCCAAGCATTGCCTATGCCTTTTCCTTCCTCTAACCTGCAAAGTCAGGGATTGACCTGATGCGGCTGAGAGGAGTGTAGAAACAACAGGCAGGAAAGAGAAGTTGTTGTTCTGATGAGGACACCTGTAGCAGCCTGGGAACTTGGTAGGAAGGAGGAAGAGGCTGGTTATCTAATCTCAGCAGGGGTCTCTAGAGGGGAGAAGTCTCAGCTGCTGTCATCAGGGAAAAGGAAGCTGTGGCCAGGGCTCTCTGTATACACTGTCAACATCCATACCTAGATCAGGGAAAGCCCTTGCTATTCCCATGAGTCTGAGGCACCTGAGTTTTTCATATGATGATGCTAATGTCCGCAATACACATCCATTCAAGACTTCATCTATTCCTCTTCTATTGCAAGACTCCTCATAAGATTTATGTATTCCTGGCCAGGACTGGCGGCGCATGCCTTTAAGCCCAGCAATCAAAACAGAGGCAGGCAGGTATCTGAGTTCAAGGCCAGCCTGGTCTACTGAGTGAGTTCTAGAACAGCCAGGGCTACACAGAGAAACTCTGTCTAATAAAAAAAGAAAAATGTGTGTATTCCTGCTGCCGTGAATTCCATTTCTTCTACTTGCCTAAGTTTTAAAAGAGTTTCTATATTGAATAATTTCAATCATTTATAAAAATGGAAGATAACAGCAAACCTTACAATCGCATCACCCAGAATTAAGAATTATGAACAGACTGGTTATGGCAGTGCACACCTTTAATCCTAGCACTTAGGAGGCAGAGGCAGGTGGATCACTGTGAGTTAAGATCATCCTGATTTACATCGTAAATTCCAGGCCAGTTAGAGCAAGATAGTGAGACCCTGTCAATTACAAAACAAAACAAAACAACCAGCCAGACAAACGAACGAAGACTCATGAGTGGGTGCTATCTGCTTCACTTCTCTTCCACTCGCTGAACTAGTTTAAAGCAGGTTCCTGGCAAAAGGACAGTCCACTCACAGATATTTCAGAATACGGCTATAAAAATTAGGGGATTTCTTAGATAATTTTAATATTACACAAGACTGTATTATAGTGTAACAGTATTTCTGTATTTATTGTAGAACAATAATTCTTGTTCTTTTTTAATGCCAACTTTCTGTATATC
Source organism: Dicrostonyx torquatus (assembly GCA_028555095.1). NCBI lineage: Eukaryota > Metazoa > Chordata > Mammalia > Rodentia > Cricetidae > Dicrostonyx > Dicrostonyx torquatus. Next base: position 5,681,246 of record JAQHUG010000088.1, on the reverse strand, counting down.
TTATCAAATCACTCTCATAGACTCTTGATTGATCTCCCTTTCCCACCCAACCAGTGAGAACCTATTGTGATTGTTTATTATTATTATTATTATTATTTTATGTCTCGAGGTGAATGCATGAGAAAGAAATGGAAAGAATCGTATGTTAACAGAACTGTAAAATGTTCTCTTGTGAATCTCCCAGAGAAATTTATTGGGTTCCAGGTACATTGACTGTTCTTAATGTTTGATTTTTACAAATAATACATCCTAGGCTGTGTCTAGAGATTCATAACTAAATGAGAGAGTTTCCCAAGTCTGTGAAATGTTAGTTTAACATTTTTCTATTTTTAAAAAGAAGCTCTATTATACACAGGACAAATAAAATACTTCAAGTCTATGTATATGTAGTTAAAGACTATATATAGATCTAAAGTGTTTTAGAGTACTTAATAAACTTTTATATAAATGCATGGATATTTTATGGTAAATCTCAGTAATATGAAGACTGGTTGATGGAGCTCAACTCAATGTACCATTTCTTAAAGTCAAATTTTTTGCAAGTTAAATTTTATAAGCAACATAGCCAATTTTATACTTTAGCCCTCTATTGTTGATAGCATTTCTCTCACACTGACTCCTAGATTTTCCAAGAATATTTTTTTTTCTTTTTACTTTACATGCATTGGGTGTTTTGCCTGCATGTCTGTCTGTGAGGGTGTCAGATTCCCTGGAATTGGAGTTACAGACAGGTGTGAGTTGGTGTTGGGAATTGAACCCAGGTCCTCTCAAGGAGCAGTTAGTTTTCTTAAGTGCTGAGCCATTTCTCCAGCCAAATATTGATCTTTGGCATTACATTATGCTCTTTATTTAGAAATCTTTCTTTAGAAAGATTTGCAATCCTTATTCTTTCAGAAATACCCCTTATACACTAACATGGCAGTTACTTCATTGCCAGGACAAAAAAAAAATCTGTTTCTATTTATCTTTCCCTAGACATTTTTCAAAACTACAACCATTGTTATTTATAATTTCTTATAATCAATAAAATAGTGGTCCATCATTTCATCAGTAAAGCTACACGCAAGGTGGGGAGAGGGTATCATCTGGCTTACCCATCCAGACTCCTAATGGCTTGCCTACTGAAACCACAGAACCGTTATGAGCGCTGTGGAAACATACAGGCTTCCCTTCTCCTGGAACCTCGAGGGATAGCTCTGCAACGCCAAAGACGAGAGTCAAGTCTCTGGAGAAGACAGGGAGATGGCAGCTCCTGGAGACAGGCTGGGCCTTGTGTGATGACATCTTCCATTTTACGGGCTGTCCAAAGAGAGGGAGCATCGCTTGGTCCCTCCCTCAGGCAATGATGAACAAACAGCCTGTCTTGGCAATTGCCCTTCAGAGCTTTCCAATCCCCATAATGCACCTCTGCAGACAGCTCCTCCTCTGTCGCTCACAAAAGCAATAGAGTCTTCCAAAGCTGCTGCGGTACTTGTGAGCTCTCCCATTCCATCAAAGGATTCCTTCCAGTTCTCCTGCCTGTCAGGTTCTACCCAGTGTTGGCTCAGCCGTCTTCAGAGGGCGGAGGTTGTTGTAAAACCTGTGGTCTTGGATGCGTCTCAGTTTCTGTCTCCTTGAAACAGATCCACATCCATCACACTGGATCTTTTCAGCCCTACCGTCCGACTGGTTGCCAGAATGAAACTTAATTGCCTGACAGATCACAGCAAAGGAAACAGTCCATTTAAAAGCCTTGCCTTCCGCACTCTGCCGAGTGGATCCTCATCTGCCAACCCCTGCAGGATGGTGCACGCTGCTCTCACATGCACATTAATTACATATAGCATTTTTCAACGCAGATAGTCTCTTTGTTCATCCCTTTCTCTAACTGCTAATCACCTATTAAATATTTTCAAAGAAATGAACGAAAGACACCCATCATGTAGGGTTGCCTAAATCTACTATCTGAAATGATCCAGATTTGCTGTATACATTTGCTCCATGTTCTAGCTGGCTTTATCTGCCCTGACGTAGTCAAGTGTGCCCAGCCAAGCAAGCAAGTTAGCTGGTGCCAGGTTGGATATTCCTTTAGCTCATGCCCAGATGCCAGCTTTGCAAGAAGTTCCCAAATTCAGACCCCCACTGGCAACATAGCACTGCTTTGCTCCACTCAGAGAGGAGCTGTGATTCAATTTTGCATGTTTGGGGTGACTTTCTGCACTACAGTTGTAAGAAATAAAGGCTCGTTCCGACTCCTCTACGGTCCTCCTCATCAGCTCCTGATTGCTTCAAGTGGGGGAAACTTTTCCTCTCACGGAATGGCGTCTGCCTCCTACCACAGATGCCGAGAGACAAGACCCTTTTCCTTCTCAGGGCAGTGGCGGTCATCAGCAGACTTTTCAGAAGACTTGGCCAGGTGTACTCCTCAAGCCTTCAAACCCAGCCCAGCCAAAGACCTAACTTTGCTTTTGTCAGATTGCTCTAGCATGGCCTCACTCTTAGACCCCAAGCTTCCATTCTCTATAGAGGTCTGTATTTCTTCCTCTCCCAACTGAGCATCCCATGGCTGCCAGCAAGCTCTCATTTGCTTGGCCTATCCAGGATACCTCATTCCATGGCCCTCCAACTGACCCACTAAGACAAGTCAGGAAAGCATATTTCTAATTCCAGAAACATCTCTGCAGTCTGCAGAAGAGAGCTCAGGAAGCTGCTGATTGTCTGGGATGTAGATAGACAGAGGATCAGGAATGTGTCACCCTCGGGGACTAAACAGTGGCCAGTGTTCACCCAGGAGTCACTTGAAGGGGTTTCAGCCTGTTTGACTATTCAGGGGGGTTATTCACGTTAAAAATTAAATGCGACCAGGGCCTCTGCTTTTTATTAGCTTTGATGATGTGGCCCCTGAGATGGTCACACTTTAGTCTTGTCACCTTTCAGCATGTCTGCCCTGGTGGCTTGTGAGTTCCTGTCCTTCCAGGGATGGGATGAGAAGCCTCCCACGCTGTCTTTCAGTCACCTGTTGGCATGAGAAGGCTCCACTGCTGTGCTTATTGGAAATGAAGCCTCGTATGTGAGGATGGAAAGGCTCAGTTTTGGTACCTATGGCAGGAGGAAGGAGTGTCATCCTCCTGGAGTGCAGAACAGCCCTGTGAAAGGTGGACAGGGAGGGCACCTTCATGAATGGGCACAACCAGTGCCCAGGCTTCCACTTGGATGAGGATTTGTCCCCGAGTGACCTTCGCACTTGCAGCTAAATAGACACAAATGGCAGGAAGGAGGTGTTTGGGATGGCACCTGCCGAGGAAGTTGCAGGCAAACCCTGTGACAGTGGTGTCTCTTCACCCTAAGGGATTGCCTTGTGACAGCAGTGATGAACTCAGCAAAAATGAGCAGCTCGCCAGAACTGGCATTTTGCCAAGCCTAGTTTATCAGTCGGTCGAAGCCAGTCTCCTGCTGCTTCCCAGCATTTGTGATGTCTGCCTTCCATGGGAATACCGCAGCCACGGCCGTCTCTTCCCACACTCCTGTTTCTATGCATTTGCCCATTTATAAATTTCATATGAATGAAATTTTACACAGTATTTTGAAGGCTCGTCTTTTGCAGTGTACAGAGGTGCGGATCCTTTAAGAGGCACTGCTATGCAGCTGAACCCTTGCATGGTGCCTACTACAATAGCTGCTAGAATGGGAGACTAGATAAAAATGCCTGTCACGGCAGGGACTCAGCAAATTCCCAGAGTTGGGCAGGTGAATGTGACTCCAGTGGGGTACCCTGGAGGTATGAAGCTAGGCTCTCATGGGAGCAGAGTCAGCTGCCAGCACCGTGTGCTAAGTGGAGCCATGTGGTGACAGCCTAGCAGTTTAAACCTTGGGCCATGCAGTCAGAGAATGTTGCAGGCATTTAGTAAAGTAAGATCCAGACAGAAAAAAAATTCTAAACAGGTACATAATGCTTTAAAGTATGCTTAGATGCTGAAGAAAGAAAAGAAAATGGATATAGACAGTCATAGAAAATAAATGAATAAATAGCTTAAAAATAATAAAGTTCTGTGACAGTTCTGTCTAGTTCGTCTGAAAACTCTCAACCTGGTCAAACAGTACCGCTTTCTTCCAAGTTTTTCTCTCTGTTCCCTTTGGGCCATGTTGTGATCCTCTCATGAAGGCTACCCCATAGGGACTGTGACAGCATCTCAAATAGATTCTGTGTGTGTGTGTGTGTGTGTGTGTGTGTGTGTGTGTGTGCGCGCGCAGACGCAGACGCAGACACTAGAGCCCCACGAGGTGAGAAGGCCAATGTTTCTTCTGTTGTGGCCAAGCTGTAGGTTCTAGAGCTAAAGTATTTTTTTTTTTTGGTTTTTCGAGACAGGGTTTCTCTGTGGCTTTGGAGCCTGCACTGGAACTAGCTCTTGTACACCAGGCTGGTCTCGAACTCACAAAGATCCGCCTGCCTCTGCCTCCCGAGTGCTGGGATTAAAGGCGTGCGCCACCACCGCCCGGCTGAGCTAAAGTATTTTTAAAGCACTTTCCTAGTCCTAGATATTGAGATAGACACTTTGAGAAATACATCTTGACCTGCCCTTGTCCTGTGTCCACCTGGCCCAGATAGAACACACTGTAACCAGGTCCAAAGCCTGTACCTATTTCCAGGGGCTTCAGCCTAATGACCACGTTCAAGGCCTTCTTAATGCAGTAGGCCCCACTGGTAAGAAATGAGATTAAGGCCCAGTTCTTACTATCAAGAAATCTACAGTATTGATAGAAATATGAGAAGGGAACGGGGTGTGGGGGTGGGGGTGGGGGTGGCATGCAGATGTTCGCCCGGGTAGGGAGGGAAAGCAGGAGCAAAGGCTGAAAGCTGGCAAAACACAACATGGTTGCCCCTTCCACCGAGATCATCTCTGAGGACGGGCAGAGAGAACAGCAATTTTCTGGTTGAATCCCTTCGGTGGTTCCAGGAGTCCTTGGCCTCAAAGGAGTCCTGTCTGCAGCCACAGCTGAGACCAGCGGGCCGAGGCATTCCTCGGGCTGGAATTACTTGCTTGAAAAACAAAAGGGAGATCAGGGATTTTGCTGCAGAAAAGTTACTTTTGCACGGCTCTGCCCAGGCCCTGTACCTTTTATGATTCTTTAAATCAGCTGAATTCTTAGAGTCTACGGCTAAGTTCGTCTCTTCTCAGTGTAAGCCACTGCCAGTAACACAGCACAATAACCCGAGAGGCTGTTGGCGGGCAGTGGAAGCAGCTAGAAGAGGCTGCTCCCTCCCGGGCCCTGGCAGGGGAATACACAGGGGCCACCTCAGCCCTTGCATCGCAGAGATTTCTTCCACCAACAGCTGGGATTCCAGCCAAGCTTTCAGACACTTGTCAAATGTGCTGAAAAATTTCAGTCTCGTGTCTGTGTCTGGAGCCGGCACTGGTCAGATCAGCTGGCATCCTGGGAGATGGGTACGGACCCAGGGAAAGGGTGCACACCAAGGGACGTATCTCTTGGTGACTGCGTCTTTAGAAAAAAGGTTTGTGTCCTTCAAAGCAGAGTAAACTTCTAGCTTCTTCTGGCTGCCATTAGATGCATTCCCTTCTTTGGGGAAAGTGATGGGCTCCTGGCAGAGGCTGGGTGGGCTATTGGATCAGGACAGGTCTCTCACCCTTCCGGTCCACAAACCTGCTGACTCAGGTCACTCCTGCCCTCCCCTTGGTAGGCTGGGAGCCCAGGCAGTGCCTGAAGCAGCTCCCAATGCTTCAACTGTTAACTTGGATTTTTCCAAAATGTGTTTCTGGTTAGTTTAAAAAAGGATAAACAAGATTTAATAGCTGGCAGTGAATCACATTTTTTTCCTCCCTAAACTCTATTTGGATCCACTCAAACGCCTGTCATTCCACTTTTGTACAAATAAATAAATCTCCTTTTCTTTTGTGCATTTTTCTCTGTCCTGCATTTCCTAAAATACAGTTTGTTTGACGGATGAGTTAAGCAGTTCTGAGGTTTGTTTTTGGCTCTGCAGGCAACTGAGTTGTTTTCTCATCATAATTCAATGGGACAAGGTTACCACCCTCTCGAACACTCACACCTCATTTGGAACCAGAACCCCCTTCCCCACGAAGAAGAATGCTAGCTAATGTTCTCAGGGTGTCAGCTGTCTGCAGGAAGCTTCCTTGTGCTCACGTCTCTGCCCTGCCTACCTGTCCGTCACATTGTGTCTGCACAGGGCATCCTGGGAGCACAGGCATTTGGATGTGAGGTCATAAGCAAAGCTAACGCGATACATAGAACTAGGCCCACCATCCACACAAGCTCAGGACTTGCTAAGCAGAGACTTACCTCGCTTTGTTGAAATGCAAACCATACAACTATCTGGGAAATTGTTGAGCTGAAATTAAACCTCCGTGTTTTCTAAAGTGATGGCCGTAGATTAAAAGTGATGTTTTCCGAGTCGATACATCAGCTGGTATCAAGCCCTTGCTTAGATGGAGAAGTCACTTCTAGAAGAACTGCCTCGTATAGTCAAAGATGAGGCAACAGATGCATGAGGACTATGCTTTCCAGGCCTATCTGGGCTATAACATAAGACCCTGTTTTGTTTGCTTGTTTGATTTTAAAGGCAGGTCTACAAAAAAAACGTAAGTTGAGGGTCTTCTTTGAAGAGTGCCACCCGAAGGTAGAGCCTCTGTGAGCCTGTTCAGTGTGTGCTCCTTGTGACCAGGACACTGTGAAAGATGGAGACTGGCTTTCTAGGCTGGGTGGTGGGAGCAGATACCAGAAGTGGGCTTGGCTGCCATGGGAACAAGATAATAGAGGAGCAGGCATCCAGCTGGCTGTGGCCTGCCATTCCTTCTCTCCCCACCCTTATCTCTCAGCCACATCACCTCATCTCTAGATTTCTTTCCCCCAGGGATTTTAACGCTTATAATCATCATCATCATCATCATTTTATAGAATTATTTGCATCTTTTTGCCACTTATAGAATAGTGTTAGGATAACCCATTCAAAGCCTGCAAACATCCTGAGAGCAGGGATATCCCTATCTTTGGCCTTCCCTATGTCTAAAACAAAGCATATTAGTAACCAATCAATAACAAAAGAATACAAACACTAATCAATCACCATCTCTTCTCCCAGTTTTCATGCTCGAGTGGCACATGATGAACGCACAGTTTTGCAAGCTAACATTAACGTGATTTCTACTGCTTTATGAAAACCACTGATGGAGCCTCACCATTGTGTCCACTGAGCCCTGGTGTCTGGAAACTCAAACTGGGAATAGTAGGCTTAAGCCAGAGGTTCTCCATTTTGCTCAAGCACTGGACAGATCTAGAGGACTTGTTGGAACAGAAGGCCCCATCCCCAGAGGCCCATGTAGCAGGTTTGGATGGTGCTGGTGCTGCTGACCACACTTTGAGAAGCATTTGGCCCTAAGGATAAGCAAGGATGATGAATGATGGGTCTGTGGTTCTGTAGGCTCTGCCGCTGACTAAACCATGTGGCGTTTACCCATCTCATCACAACCCATGAAGATAGGGAAAGAGAATGGGGTCTTACATCCATGAGTGCTACAAGGTATACACTCTGTATCTTTCATGGGATTAACCTTCTTCATGGAGAAGTGAGATAAAGCTGAAAAAGGAAAATGACTGTGGTTGTATTTGGACCATCAAAAGCACTGCAGAAGCATGGAATATGTTGATTTACCATTCTACTCTTCTCTATGCTCTTCACAACCTAATCAGGTCCTTACACTGAATGAGAGGTTTTCTCCTGGTACCTTCCTGGCTTGCATTTCTTTTTTAAAAAAAAATTTTAATGATTTATTTAACTTTATTTTATGTGCATTGGTGTGAAGGTGTCAGATCTCATGGAATTGCATTTTCAGACAGTTGTGAGCTGCCATGTGGGTGCTGGGAATTGAACCCAGGTCCTCTGGAAGAGCAGTCAGTGCTCTTAACTGCTGAGCCATCTCTCCAGCCCCCTTTGGCTTGCATTTCTTAGTTAAGAAATTCCTGATTTTAAAAACAGCCCCTGGGTTAGGGAACATGAAAAATAGCAAACCAGTTTGCTGCTTGGAAGATTGCATCCTGCAGGATTTTTCCGGAATTCCATTGAGCTGATACAATCCTGGCACCTGCTTAGTATCTCTAGGCATGTCGCTGGTCACTAATGTCACAACCACCAGGACTGCTTCCTGGGGACCAGCACTCACGTGACGTGGCTGCTGGCAGTGCTGACTCCAACATAAATCAACTCAACATCTGGATCCAACCCAAGGCATCCACTGGATTGTCACAGATGACTCTACTCTCAACTGTCAGCAAAGGGATCCATCAGCGGAGGGTGCCAGGTCTACACCACACAGTCTGTATGGAAGGCTAAGTATGGTATTTATAAATAAGCTGAATAACTCAAGAGTGCGGGTAAACAGCCCCTCAGTGATCTGTCAACTCAATCCTACACTACGAGGCATTTTGTCTGTAGCAGCAAAATTACTGTGGTAGAGAAGACCTGGGTAGACTATGCCCATTTTTGAAAGTTATAACCTCCTTGAGCTAACAGTACAGGAACAGGAACAGCCATGTCCAAACCCTTTAATCCCCTTAGTCTGTTGTAGCTCTAATGCTTTCTTCTTCTCCTCTTCTTCTTTTTAATGTGCGCATGAGCTTATGATAGTGTACTCACTCATGCACATGTGTGCATGTATGTGAGGGCACCTGTGTGTAAAGGCCAGAGGGCAACCTCATGTGTGATCTTCAGTGTCGCTGTCCACCTCTTTTAAGCAGGGCCCATTACTGGCCTGGAACTCATCCATGATGCAAAGCGGCCTGAGAGCCTCCTGTCTCTCCCTTCCTTGTGCTGAGCCCATGAGTGTGCACTGCACGTGTTCATGGGCTCCAGGGACTAACTTAGGCCTGTGCTCTTGCAAAGCGCACACTTGACTGACTGAGGCACCCCATCCCAGCCCAGCCCTAAGACTCGTTCTTTAGTGACTCTGCAGAGGACAGCAGAAGGGTGGGTACTCCCATGGCTGGCAGTCTCAGCATCATCGTGACAGCATCATGGAACTGAGCACCGGGCAGAGTGTCAATGACATCTATCTTCCCTTCAGCATCTCATGTGTCCTAATATGGAAAGCAAGGCCTGTGACATTATCCAGGAGAGACGCTTGTTAGAAATTGCTCTGGGATGTGTTAAGGGAAGCGGGTGAGAAAGAATCAAAAATTCACTTCATCAAGGGGAAAAACAACAACAACAAAAATACAACAGTCTGCAGATAACATTGCAGATCAACCAGGAGACAAACGTCCACTTGGCTTGTCACCCGCCATTTCACGGCATTGATTCCTCAAAGCTGAAACCATAAGGAGCCCAAACCAGAGCGGAAGGGCGGCATGACCTCCCATGCTCACTGATTTAATTTTCCTCTCCGAACACACGCAGCCCCATAATTAGAACATTTACCAACTATAAATACAATTTAAACACTGTACATGTGTGTGTCTGTGTGTGGAGAGGCTGGAGCTGAGATACGGTTTCAATAAAAACAGTCCTTCCGCACTGATTGGAGTGTGTAAGGAGGGGATCTGTTTTTACCACAATCGACTCCAAACTGGTGTTGGCAGCCACACTCTTGGCTAATAAACGTCAATAACAAAGCTACACAGAGGTATAAATTAAAGGCCTTGCAATTCGGGGATTTGGGGCTTAGCTTGGGACTGTTTGCCCAGCCCCTTTCTGCGCTGCCCAGCTGTGGAAGAATGCCACAGCCTTTGTTTGAATCGTGGACTAACGAAGAGGATGTGTTTAAGCGTGTTCCACTCTCTGCGGAGCTCCAGTCCACTCCCCAGGGAAAGGTGTTTTCAGAGGAACCTATGGGGTGGAGGCGCTGAAGTGTTCTGGGAAAGTTCCCTGTCCCTTAAAACTGTAGTGATAGCTCATTCTGTGTTAGAGGATCTATAGACACATTAAGAATACATCGCTTAATTAATTAAAGAACCTAATCTTTTGGATTCTGGCTTTCTTCTTTCTTCATTTTTATTTTCTATGTATGTATTTGTGTTTTGCCTGAACGGCCATAAAGTGCACTGTGAGCATCCTTGGTGTTCAAGGAGGCCAGAGCAAGTACCAGATCCCTGGAAATGGAGTCATAGACTGTTGTGACCTACCATGTGGGTGCTGGGACTAGCACTCGGGTCCTCTGAAAGGGAAGAAAGTGCTTTTAACCACCGAGCCATGTCTCCAGCCCCATTTTTCATTTCCTTTTGATTGAAGAACATTAAAAGCCAAGAACTGTCTTTGATTCCATCCTCTCTTTCTCTATCTGGACCAACAGCAGCCGCAGCAAGCCTTCCTGGGAGCCAGAGGATTCAGGAGAAGAGGCAGCACAGAGAAGAAGTGCAGGTGATGGCCAGGCATGGGTGGAGATGGGGGAACGGGATATGATAAGGTCTGCCTGCTCGGCCAATGAGCCGTGCCCATTTATCTTCCATAGACACAGCTCAAAGAGATCTTCAAGACAATGTAGGCATGGGCTGGTAGAGTCCTAGAAGGACCTCAGACTGTCATTGATGTTGCTTCAAGCTGTTAGGCGCACCGCAATGGCAAATACTAAAAACAATAACACTAAAAGCAAATCAGAAGCAAGGCACTCTATAGTCTCAGCACCCAGGAGGCTGAATCGGGAAGATCTCAAGTTCAAGGCCAGTAAGTGCTGCAGAGCAAGAACCTGTCTCAAAGAACAGACCAAAAACAAATGTGTGCTACGTGCCAGAGACCGTCCGCTTAACCATAACCACCACCACCACCACCACCATCAGGCAGGAGGCATCATTACCATTCCAAACTGAAGCGTGGGGGTTTGGGACCTTCCCACAGTCACATGATGATGAAGTCAGCAGGGAGGCTGGTTCTTCAGTCGGATCCCACCCCTCTGACTCTCCAGTTACTCACACTGTGGGCAGCAAGCCGAATGCTTGGCCCGTACTCATCCATCTAAACCCAATTGCAGTGCTGTGAAGCAGGTAATGCCACTGCTTCTGTCCCCTGAGATCTAGTAAGGGTGACTGGTAGGCAAGAAGGCCTCAGAGACACTGTTAAAACCACTGCTTTATGTCACTTTCAACATGCCTGACAAAAGTCAGGTGACTGTAGCCTGTGCCCCTACTAACCTTTTCTCCTGCCTCATCACACTTGCTCTACCTCCAGACCCTGTTTCATTCTCCACTGGCTGAGCATTTATCTGTGTGTCCGTCCCTGCACAGTCAGAAGAGAGGTGCAGCATGGGACTGAGCGGTTCATCACTTTTCAAGGCTGCTCCAGTTTCCCTTGGGTTTGAGTGACAGCTGGCGAAGACTGTGCATGAGGGCGCACACATGTGCACGTGTGTGCACACCCATGTGAAGACACAGGGAGAAGAACACTTTCAGACTCAGGAGAAGCAAACTGACTTGCCCAAGATTTCAGTTCTACCTAAAATTACACTGGGCCTCAAAATCCATGTCTAGATAGAAATGCCACAACTCAGAACACTGCCCCCTCTTACAGCCCTTCGCGAATAACAGCTTAAAAACATCCCTCTCCTCTACTTGAGGAAGAAGAAGAGGTATATGCGCTGAAATGCATGATTCTGTGTTGCTTTCTCCACCCAACCCAGAACCTCCACGTTACCTAGGACACACACTCCACTTTCCTCTCTTCCTTCAGTGGGATTTGTCGTTGCCCGTCCCCCCCAATTCCTCCCTAACTTGACTTTCTGGGAGCTGAAGGCAGAGGATCCTCCATCAGGGAGGACACAGCACATACTTCCCGGATCTGCCCGAGGAGCCTCATCAGCCGCTCTCCCCACACGATGAAAGACGTCACTTCGGTTTATTTTCCCCACGTAGTTAGGGAATGTTATCCTAGGCTGGTTTTTAGAGGGTTTGCTTTACTTGTTTCTGTAATGGTTGGCTACAAGGGTTTGACCATATTTTGGAAAGTTCTCTAAGCCATTTTCCATGCACCCACAGGTGACTATTAAAATGAAGGGAGTGTTTTATAAATACCCTAAATAAATGAAAATGTAGTTTGTTAGTAACGTAAAGCTAACTTAGTTAAAATACAACTTGAAGGTTAATCATAATCTAAAATGAATTTTATGTCACTAGAACTCAGTCTACAGAACACAGACACCCTGTACATTTTAGAATTAAAACATTTCTGTATGCTTTATCTATATGATAAATAATAAATGGTAACTTTTATAGTTCACCTTTATGTCCAGCATGAAGAAACAGACAAAAAGAATTCAACATATATATGCTGGAACTAGAATGTTATCTCCACCATGTATGGTCATCATTTCATTGGAATCAGGGTACACACAGTCATTTTCTCTTTTCCAGAGGCTCATTCCATGTTAGAGGAAAAGGTGAGAATCTGCCAAGACATTTTAGAAGCTGAATCTGTCTCTCTGTCTTTCTCCCCTCTGCCTCATCCACTGCCTGCCAGAGGTACATTTTCTCCGGTTACAGGTCTCATTCACTGTCCATAAACTCATCCCTAGACCCCATGATCATTCCCAAAAACATATGAAGGAAGTTTCCAGAAGGGAAAAGACTAATGGCCAGATGTTCTGTGTGCTGAGAAAATTTCAACCCACCAGTGAGTACACACATGGAAGAGATGTAAATTAAGTGCTTAAGAATTCATAATGAGAAGCCAGGTATGCTGTTGTACGTCTTTAAAACAGTACTTGGAGGTTGAGACATGAGGATCTGAAGTTCAAAGCCAGTCTGGGATACCTCACACAACTCTAAAAAAAATTAGAAGTCAAGAAGTTGATTTTTTTTTAAAAAAAAAAAATGGGGGCTTTGTTTGTTTGCCTTGTTTTTGAATGAAAATTTGGTAAGCACCCTGCCAGGGAGCAATGAACTCGGCTGTAGCTGGAGTGCTGTCCAAATGCATATGTTTTAAGTGTGTGTACTTTGCTCCAGGTATCTTGGGGGGGGTAGTGTTTTTGACTCTCAGATGGGGAGGAGAAGAGATGACGGGTTGTGAATGTAGAAGTGTCAAGCCTTCTCGCCTAAGTTACCCCAACAGGGAGGCAGCCTTTTGCCTTGGCCTCTTCTCATAGCCCAGGCTTATGACATTTATGCTTGATTATCCTGAAAGACCTTGGGCAAGAGAGGAAGGTCTCAAGTCAATTAGACTTAAGGAGCTGGATCTGAGATGACAAACGACGGGCCATTTGAGCTGGATCTGAGATGACAAACGACGGGCCATTTGAGCGGCCTGCACAGTCCGCATTGTGGGGCCTAGAGACCCTTCCCAGGGCAACGCGCTATGAAAAGGTGTTCAAAGATCAAGCACTTGACACATTTAGATAAGACTGTGCGCATTTACAGGACACTGCATTCTCTCAGTGCGCAGCCTGATAACAGAGGTTGTGTGTGTGTGTGTGTGTGTGTGCGCGCGCGCGCGCTCACACGCTCGTTAATCAAAACAGCAAATGTTTCCCGATTTGTTTGCCACTCTGCCAGACTACTTCCAGTACAGAACTAATTTTTTTTCAAGCAGAAAGAATTATTTCCTTTCAAACACAGACTGGGTAGAAATGGTCTCAGAATTGATCAGAAATGCAGTCAGGGCTCTGTGGATTCCTCCTAACCACACACCCAATTTCAAGAGTGCTCTGTGGATTACCCTCCGGCAATTAAGCCTGTCCAATTCATCCTGTGAAGGGAACAGTCCTTTTTTGGGTGCTGTGTGTCTAGAACAGCTGTTGAAGTCCTAGCAGGGGGAAAAAAACCACGTGACACCTTAGCTCATAATCCAGCTGATACATCTCTTAGAGATTACGTGTGTGTTGTGTTGATACAAATAGCAAGACAGGCAGCTGGGTCGACAGCAGAAAATGGGGTTTCCCCTGCCTCAGTGAACGGTGGAACAGTCAAGACGATATGCAATGAGCTCAGGTGTTTTGGGTTGCCCACAGCAGGAGCAGAGGTGGGAAAAGAAACAAGGGCTAATAGCTTTCCAACCTCTGTCTCTGTTTCCTCTCCTGCACGACCTGAAAACCACCTTTCAGACCTGTGCCTTTCTTCAGGTGTCTGTATGGGGAAGCAGCCTGAAACTTCCTCCCTTGTCTCCATAGTAACGGTCTGGAGGTCCTGCCTACTGCAACAAACACCCCGAATCTTTTAAATCGTTTTCTCTCCAAACAAAAGAGTGAGAGTCCAATGGGGCAGGACACACATCTTCATTGTTGGATATCCAGTTCTGAGCAAATGACAAGATTTCAAGAAGCTGTGAGAAGTCTCGTTGGAGGGAATCTTACATTGAATTTAAAATTTTAAACTAATATTTACAATATTACTATTATGTGCACTGGATTCTGGGAAAGGGGTGTGCGTGTAGAAGCCACATGACTTTGTAGAGCTCTCTCCTTCCACTTTACCTGGGTTCCCAGCTGGGACTCAGGCCCCCAGGCTCCAGTGGCAAGCATCTTTGCAGGCTGAGCCACCTCTCCAGGTTTCTGAATTTCATCAAGGCAGCCTTGGACCCCTTTGTACCATGAGTGAATCACTCTGGCTCGGTTCTACTTCTTTTCTTCTCAAGAGAAAGATGGAAAGATCAAGTTCTCAGAAGTAATGGCTCACTTCTACCAGGATCCAGAGACAGTGGACCGGCATTGATGCTCTAGGCACGACTATCAACAGCTTCATTTCCACACTGTTTTATGTTCCCAGGCTTTGGGTCCCCTGGTTAACACCCTTTACCCACCTCAGTATCTGCCCTCTTGTGCCAGGATAAGCCCAGCAGTGAGAGCAGCCTGCCTACCACAAGGCCAGCTTCACCGCAGGGTGAATGAGGTAACACCCGCATAATCTGCATTTGCACACTTGCCAGGACCTGATTGTAGGCCTCTCAGCCAGGACATCTGAAGTGATTTGGGAACAATTTCTCAGATTACAAAACCAGAGGACCGCACAGGGGTGCAAGGAGCCTTCTGTACAGCCGCTTCCCAGACCAGTCGGCCCACCCTGAAATAAAGACCCTTCACCCGCATTTCCATCAGGCCGGCTCTTCCCACGTCCTTGACCTGGCCATTTTCTGTACCTTCAGTCAGGGAGCAAGAGACATGCCTCTCGGAAGAGCGACAAACTTCCTGCGGTTCTAGAGGTCACGGTATGGTACCTGAACTACCTAAGCTGCAGTCCACTCTTAGTCTTTGAAATACACCAGGTCAGCAATAGGTGGGACCTGAGTTTTCTTGATCCATCACTTGGGAACCAGACCACAACTCTAGGAGCACTCACGGTACAGGGGAGAGAGGCTGGGGCACAAAGGCCAACTCAGCCAGGCTGAAGGCCAGAGTTAAAGATGGCTGATCCACGGTGGAGGCTTTGCCCCTGTGACCCTACTGTTCTCTGGCGTCGTCAAGGACCAATTGGTTTACAAATAGTTATGATAAACCTAAGGTCTTAATTTCCTTTATGGAACCGACCATGGAACTGTGTAAATGTCTCCTGACAGACATAATGGAGGGTCATTAGCAGTACAAAGCCTGTTGGACCCGCAGCATTAGTTCAAGGGAATACCTCAGTGTTCACCGAAATTGCCACGCATGTAAACCAATTTCCCCAGCAGAAGGGTAAACACAGACTTGTTTGAACCCCCGAGATGAAAACAGATGGGATATCGCAAACAGTTTCCCAAAATACAACAGACTTCTGGGCTAATTACACGTGGTTAGCTCTGAATGGCAGAGGAAATAGTTTTCTTTGCTGCTAAATGTCACAAGAGTCACCTAAAGGCTCAGAAGGAGGCCGCTTTGTTTTTTTCGAAAATTGCTAAAAATTAATCTGTGCTAGAGTCACTCATAAAACACAGAACAGTCCCTAGCCTGCTGCCGGCTACCTAGTGGCAGGCATGTGTGAGAGACATCTAAATCCAAGGTAACCCAGATGCAGGGATGTTCTGCATCCTAAGAAGCCATCTCAGAGCTCCAGGTGGCACCGGGAGAGGCGCATACATGCGCATCCCTGCGTCCCTGCATGCTCACATCAATCATCACATCAGTGCTTGGTGGTTGCATCACAGAGGCTGCATCCTGAAGGCAGGAGGCGACCTCGGTGGGGGCTCAGCCTCGGGTCCTGGGTGAGGAGGAAGCACCCGGCTGGGTTGCGGGTTCCTGGCTCCGGAAGGCTCGCAGGGACTCCAACTCCTGGAGCAGCAGTGTGCAGGGTTCAGCCGTGTTTCGGTTGCCCTCTGACCTGACCCCTGGTCCACAAAGGAGTCCCGGCTGTGCCGCTGTGGTCCAGCTTTCCAGTCGCTGCCAAATTAATGAGCCCACGTCAGGTTGGGTTTACAACCAGGCCAGCTAAGCAGCGGAGTGGAAAATGAGCCCAGGGCAGTTCGCGAGGCACTTGCACGCGTGTGGAAGAAGCTAGTGTCCTTTGTCCCCTGCTGGCCAGGCCCAGGAACCCAGGAAAGTTGAGAATCTCATGAGTCCACCCTCCACTGCCAGTCACACCCTTGTCTCCAGAGGGAACTAGCCGGGATCAGGTCAGCCTGTTCCACGTGAGAAATTCATCTGTCCTACTGTGGTAAATAACTCCGATCCCACTTCAGCGTCCCAGCAAGGCAAGGCTGCTTAACAGCGTGTTTGGGCTGTGGGTTTCTCTCATACCTTCTGGGTCTTCATACAACTCGGAGCTTTGTCTTGGGCTCACCAGATTTGGGACTTAAGTTTGTGTTCCTAGGGCCACATTTCTTCTAGCTACAAAAGAACAGGATACAACCAGTGACTGCATGTCTGACCGGAGCAGGAAACTCTTCACTCCTCCCAAAGGAAGAAGAAGGTAGAAGAGGCTACCCAGAGGAGACAGTTAAAATCTGGGGAAAGGTTTAAGAGCTAAAGATAAGTCGAAACAGGACTTGATGTGTGTTTTGAATAAAAGTGGACCTGCAGGCTCCCACTTACTTCTGACTCTCCTGGTGCTGACAATGGCCCTTATTGCTCTTTAAACAGGGGGATTCTGTCCAAGAAGACAATGCCTAACCTTAAAGGTGATGATGCTTCTTGTTGATTTATAGTATGCCTTCCAGATTTTCACATAGATTAAAAGCAAACATTTTCATTTTAAAACACTGGAAAGATCAGAGCCATTCTCTGGAAACAGGAAACAAAAGCCCCTCTTAGCGCAGCTTTGTTGACCACTGAGTACTCCAAAACTTCAGAACTGAGAGGAACTGATGTGACTGCTGACTGACTCGCCACTCTTGTGCCCCCCTTGCCCTGGCTCTGAGGATTTTCTGAAAGTGGAGGCAGCTGCTGACCTCTTCTAGTGGCAGGCGCTGTCACCTTTCCTAAGCTCCCACCCTTACTCCCGCTGGCACACACACGCAGCCTCCATCACCATTATAAACATGACCACCTTCCCTGAGCCTACACCTCCCTATGAAATCTTAATGTCCCTACAAGGTCAGGTTGTTTTATGATTTCAATTTGTCATACCTTTAAGAAGCTAATTATCTCCAAGGGTAAACCATAGCACGCTATAATTATCTTTCTGGGAGGTACTTTCATCAAGTACTGAAGATAAACAACTTATAAAGAGGATGGTAAGTTTATCTGAACTCTGTGTTGTGCCCTGTAGCAAAGATGTACATCGTAGTGGGAGCTTACAGGGAAGGAGAAAGCTCACCTAATGGCAGTTGGGAGGTAAAGAAAACCAGGTAGGGGCCTTGGTCCCATGATTCCCTTCAATGACCACTTCCTGCCATTGGACCTCATCTCCCCAAAGCCTCGGTACTTCCCAATAGTATTAATAGCGGAGAAGCATGTGGACCTCAGGGGACGTGGAAGATTCGAACTACGTGTAACCTCCAGTAAGCAATCTGCCTCCTGACATGAAATTTAAACTCCCAAGAGACAGGCTAATACCATTGTCTCATAGCACAGAAGCAGATGAAGGAAGGTTAGCTTTGTGGTTCCCACAGCTCATTTGAATCAACATAGTCCCTTTTAAGATTCCAGTAAGTGCTGGGGCTGGAGAGATGGTTCAGTGGCTAAGAGCACTGGCTGCTCTTTCCAAAGGACCTGGATAGATTCTCAGCGCTCACATGGCAGCTCACAACTGTCTGTAGCTCCAGTTCCCAGGGATCTAATACCCTTTTCTAGATCCAGCATGCATTGCATGCAGATGCTGCACAGATATACATGCAGACAAAACACCCATACACATCGAATAAGAGTATATATATATATGTATATATATATATACTCTTATATATATATAAATATATATATATATCAAATATATATATTTAAATGTCTAGTGAGTGGTGTTTGGGGGAAGAACTTGGGCTTTTCCCTTGTCATTAGTTTCTGCTTCATTAAAAATTATGTCTAAATTATTTCTTCTGGAACCAAGAGGAAGGTGAGAGAAAGAATAAATCAAGATCACTGCCAAGGCAAAAATTCACCTAGTAAGAGACAGTACAGCCTTATAACTAATAACAAATTTCACTACCTCTGGCTGTATGGCTCTGGATAGGTTACACAGCACTGTAAGCCTCCGTTTCCTCTATTTCAATTTGTATCATAGTTATCGGTGTTCAATAAAAGAATACACAGTAAATATTGGTGATGATTGCCTCAATTTCATCTGGGTATATCATAGTGTGAGGCTTTGGTTATTCCATCCTGTTCACAGCTGACAGGTAGCAAACAGGCAAAAGTATATATTTACTTAAATACGAGAGAATGAGGAATCACCAGACATTTTAAGAAAAGCCATTAACGAAAGACAGAAGTCAATATAGAAAAATAAGAATCTGGGGAAAGCAGAGAAAAATTTAAATACGAACACAAATTGGCCTTCTAGGTCAAATCTTTGGGGAGATAAGAAAAGGTATTATTTTATAAATTAAGGAAAATTATGCCCCCCAAAAGAAACTTTATAAAGGAAAGAAAGAAATTTTGGAAATTACGAGTATGAATTAGAAATGAATTCAGTGAGAGAGTAACAACTTAAACTGAAAAAAAATTTGAGGGAATAACAAACAAAAATGGAAAGCTATTAAAAAAAAGCTTGAAGATCAATTCAAGAGATATAGCAGTTGATTGAGTTCTAGAAGGAAAGTGCGGAAGATAATTTATTTTTCAAAGAAACATAACATGGCTCAGAACTCATTAGGATGTAGTCTTAAACTAGAGGGACAAAAAAGTGCTCAACACTAAGAATGCAGCCTACACAACACATTATCATAAAACCACAGGTCCTCATGAATACGTCAAACTTTAAAACAACTTCTAGGGAGAAATCTGGTTTACTAGACCAAAAGTGAGGAGCTGTAAATACATCACTTCCTAAAATACCACAGAAAGGAAAGCAGAGCAGAGCGGTAGGTTTGTAATAATAAGGCAAAGTTCCTTCCCGTCTGGAACTCCATATCCAGGCAGGCCATGCTTTAAGTGTACAGACAGAATAAAGACATTCTCCACATACACAAAAGATTATCTCCCTCATCCCCTGTAATACATTGCTGGGTCACCATTCTCAAGAAGGTATTCACAGACACACACACACACACACACACACACACACACATACACACACACACACACATCCAACTCGTGGCTCACACGGACATATGCTTCCAGGAAGCCACACCTTTCTCTAGGCGTAAGGAATAGCTTCAGTTAATCTAAGCCAATAACTGAAAATTCACCACGTCTAGCCAATGATTGCCTTAGAAATAGGCATTTAATTGGCTAAGATTTATCAAATCTGGGAAAGTCTACTATAAATATAGTAAGTTTTTCTACACTTTAAAAGGGGGCATTATGGGAACAGGGAAGAGAACAGTAAAGTGTTTGCCTTGCCAGTACAAGAACCCGAGTTTGGACCCCAGAACTCAGGCAAAAAAGCCACGGGCAGTGGTTCACACTTGAAGTGATCTCGGCACTGGGGAGGCAGAGATCGGTAGCTCTGTGATTCACCGGCCAGCCAGCCTAACTACTGGTTGAGTTTGAGGGCAGTGAGAAATCCTGTCTCAAGAAATAAAGATGAAATCTACAGGAAGATGAGAAAAAGAATGACTCCCAAGGTTGTCCTCTGGCCTCCACATGTCCTTACACAATGTGCAAATGTACACGCCCCTCTACACACACACACACACACACACACACACACACACATACACACACACACGCCTTCACGGGACTTAGTGTTTGGCTGTGCACGTTGAGGACATGATGCTCTTTCATTGTCTTACAGCCCTGAAGGGAGAATCAAAGGATGAACACAGAGGAGAAAGACGAGAAGAAGCGGGCACTTACTGGGGGCCAAACCATTGCATTAACCAAACCTAAAACTGGTCAACATCTAAATGGCCTGTTATGTGAAGGTCAGGATTCAAAGCCTGTGCACTGTGTTCATCTCTCAAGCTGACTTCACTAGTGAAAGCAATCAGAATTTATACAAACACTTACCACATCTGGGAGCTTAGCTAGTCTACGTTTTTTTTTTTTTTTTGTTTGTTTTTTGTTTGTTTGTTAGTTTTATTTTTTTGCTTTGCTTTGTTTTTGATTTGCAGCTCTAAGCCACTTGTGAAGTAGCTGTATTATTTCCCATGTACAAGAAACAGGCTGAAACAACTAGGTGGAATAGGCCAATGTTATACTCATCTCTCTCTCCTCTCTCTCTCTCTCTCTCTCTCTCTCTCTCTCTCTCTCTCTCTCTCTCTCTCTCCAGAACAGTAGGTATTTAATGCCATTCTACACCCAGAGCCTGTCAGGTGACCTTAGACAGATAATGGGCACCAATCTCTGCTGAGAGCACATAAAGAAATATTCAGCGGTCCCGGACTTCATGATCATTTGTAGTTCACGTCACTCTTTGTCAGTGTCTCAGATTTGTGGTAGCCAGCCCTCGAGATTGCTTCTAGTGGGTCACTCTTTCTGGTATCCCCACTTTTACGGTGTCCACAGTGGTATATAGCTGAATTATATAAATAATAGGATATTACACAAATAACAAAGTGTGACCACCAAGGTTAGATCCTAGAAGACCCAGTGGCTTCTTCTTGCTTCCTTTAGGCTCACTCACTTTGGGAGAAGCCAGTCTCTGTGACATGCATACTGAAGAAGCCCCAAGGACAGTGTCTCATGTTCCAAGAAACTGCAACCTCTTGACAACATGTATGGGAGCTGTCTTCGAAGAACATACTCTGGCCAGCACTTGAAGCCTAAGCAGCCAGCTAGATCCCTTCTGAATTTCTTTCCCACAGAAACCGTGTGATAATGAATGTTTATTGTTTTAAGTTCAGTTTGAGGGTGAGCGGTTACAGAGCAGTATATAACCTAATAGAGCCGGTAACTGAAGACGCTTCTCTTTAACCTCACAGGCAAAAGTCACCTTGATTTATTTATCACTTTGTGCATTTCAACAAAAATATATGGGCCTCTCAAGCACTTGGAACAGAGCAGGGAATGTGCCATTTCAGAAGCTAATTGTCCCACAGTCGAGTCACTCCAAGGACAAGCTACTCCAAGTCAAGCTACTCCAAGGACAAAATTAATGGGAGAGCATTTAGCATCTCTCATGCTGTCTGTGTCACTGTCTCATAGCTGCCTTCGGCAGAAAGACCCTGGGAATGGATACAGAGTAAAACAAAAGACGAAAAACAAAATCCCCCAGCTCAAAGGTTTCCTGAGGTGTTACACAATACTCCCCTGCTTGCAGCCTCCTTGCCTCCTCCGCTTCTCATAACACACAGGAGTTTATGGCCTTGGATGGGGCCCAAAACTGTAGATAGCCATCAATCTTGAGACGTTCATATATTCTGAACAGTGAAACTGTTCTTGGTTATGGTGTTTATGGCTGGGGTTTAAATAGGAAGCTAATAAAGATAAAATCTGTTGATAAGGTAATCGGACCCGTCAATGGAAAGTTTCCTGTTGCCTAACCAGACTCTGGCTCCCTCCCTGGTCCCTGAGTCTACTTTTCGAGGATTTGATATCAAGGGGAGGGAGTTAAAACTAACGGAATTAAACTTTGTTTCTCATAGAACTAATTAAGATGCAACATGCGCTACTTTCAGACAGTAATGAGTGAGTAGATGGGGTGTGGGGGTAATGTAATGATGTTTTATTTGTGTTTTAATAAATAAAGCTTGTCTGAAGATCAGAGTGAAAAGTTAGCCACACCAGTCAGTCATGCAGGCCAGGCAGTGATGACACACACCTTTAATCCCAGTAGCCAATAGTCACAAAGGCCAGGTGGTGGTAGTGCACACCAGCCCACACTAGAGAGGAATATAAAACCGGAGGAGACAATAGCTCAGGGTCTCAGTCTGCAGTCACACTGAGGACAGGATTGCCCAGCCTTCATAGAGGTAAGATTTCTCTAGTTTGTTTTTTATTTTTTAAACCAAAAACCAAAACAAAAGCAAAAACAAAAAAACCAGGACTTCTCTGTGTAACAACTCTGTCCTAGAACAAGCTCTTGTATTCCAGGTTGGCCTCGAACTCACAGAAATCTGTCTGCCTCTGCCTCCCAAGTGCTGGGATTAAAGGTGTGTGCCACCACCGCCCAGCTTGCTTTGCTTTTCTGATCTTCAGATCGAACCCCAGTATCTGTCTCTGGGATTTTATTGTTCATGCTGCAGGGGCGGCTGCTGTTTGCCTGCATAAGTCCTTTGGGTTGTTTGGGCTTCCTGTGCACTCTGAATGAGCAAGCGGAACCTCTTGGGCCAAAACTTCTCTGGCAGGAGCGCCACTTAAAGACCTTGGCTTGAGTTAGGGTAACCCTGGAAAACGAAGCCTTTGCTTTGCTCCCGAGGCACAGGCTCCGTCTGGTCAGGCATCTTCTCTGTTTCTCAGAAGCAGTCGGCATTTGGGTCTACCACGGGCAGGGGGCGCGCACATCTGCAGCTGATGTTGCTGCAGGTGTGGGATGTTGTGCTTCCTGACACCCTACACGTGTTCTCCCTCAGCAGTACCGCGAGCGTCCTTTGGTTTCTGGCCCGAGTGGTTTCCTGCATTTCCGGTAGTGGGTCTCCTGCAGAAAAGCTGCAAAGTGTTACTAAAAACGACATATGAACACATACATGCAGAAAATGGGATTGGCCCTGAAAGAAGTTTGCCTCGAGAGCACGGGTGGACTGGAACCCGGAACACATATCTGTGGAGCTCACGGGCGTCCAGACCTGAGCAGTTTCCCAGCCAAGCCCTCTCTCATCAAGGAAGTCAGTTCAGACGCTGAGCCCTTGGGCTCTGATGGACTGAGTAATAGAAATCTGTCTGGTTAGAAATAGCAAATAGCCCTGCCTGAGGGCTAAGAGAAGGGAAACGCCTTTGCAATTATGTTAGCGCACCATGGCCCAAGAAGGGAACCCCCGGAGCTCTTTATGTGACTCATCGAAATAATAAATCTGGATTTTACCCCTGGGAGCTAAAGATATGACTGGGACATATCAAATTAATACATGCCCAGGGCATGGAGCTCAAGATACCAGAGAGCCCTGAGGTACTTTCAAAAGCAAACAGGGGCCGGGGAGACTGGTGACCTGAGAGCCATCGCTGGAATCCATGTCAAGGTGGGAGGAGAGAACCCAACTCCATAAACCTGTTTTCTGACCTCCACACACTCACAAGATACATGCATCTCATCACACACACACACACACAGAAAGAGAGAGAGAGAGAGAGAGAATAAAACTAAGAGAATCAATCCGAGTAAGTCACGTAGTTCAGCTCCAATAGCTTCTAAATGGTCATTATGGGACCATATCCACCCACACAACTGAACGTCCGTAATCTGTTTGCAATTGCAGAGTGGGATGGTACTGAGTCCTGGGAATGTGGGTGCTGAGAGGGTCTTTATTTTCATAGAGAGATATCATAGATACTATTTAAAGGATTAGCAGAAAAAGCCTGAGATTCAGAAATATTTTCTACATTAATACATTTCCCATTTCTGTAACTAAATGTCTAAAACTGCACAGTTTAGAAATAAAAGAGGTTTTTATAGCTCACAGTTTTAGAGTCTAAACAGCACGGTAAAGGCTGTGGCAAGGGGCTTGCCTGTTTCTACTACATTATAGTGGGTGGCATCACGGCAGGGGAGGGCGAGGTCACGTGGTGACACAGACTGATTCACTCTTTTGCAACAGCCTTCTGTCAGGAATTGCCCACGTGCCACTAGAGCTATATCTAGTCCTTCTGAGAGTAGTGACCTCAGTAACTGCTTTATACTAGGGCCCACTTCTTAACAGGTCCGCATCACCTGGCAACACAGCCACACTGAGGAGAGAGGCCTAACATCTAAATTACCTCCCATCCATGGCAGGATGTCCGTGCCAAGACAACCATTTGGAAAGGCTGGGTCTATCCGTCTTCACTGGAAGTGGAAGAGGCAAGGGTTAGAGAGGAGTGTTCTGTCATTCGCCCAGGCTTTGTGTAACCCTCGCTATAGGCTGGCACGGGTCATTTTGATAAGAACGGAAACTATGATTAAAAAAAAAAAAAAACAGGACCTCATCACAGGGCCTCCTGCATCCATTTGTTTTAGTTCTAGCTTGGCATGTGATTGTCATGATTTCCTCATTCATCACGAAACTTCTTAGAAGGTCCCCAGCCACAGCTAGCTCACTGTTGGCAGGCAGAAAGCTACAGTCCTCCACCTCTGCGCAGGGTGCTGAGAAAGTACAAGACGAAAGCCCTGACACGAACAATTAGAGTCTAATGGCTTTTGTTGGCTTTGGAGCTAATGGAGGTGGCTGAACCAAAGGAAAGCGTGAGTTCTACGCAGACTGAATTTTAGAAGTGACGTCACTGTGCTTTAACCCTGCTATGAGGCAGGCTATTCCTGTTTAAGTTGTTAGAGGATCGTTCCCACCAACCAGCCTCTAGCTTCTTCCCATGTCCTCAAGGTCACCACGAGATAACCTTTTACGTGACCCACTTTTGTCTCAAACCAGAAGCTTCCTATTCCCCCTTCTCTGTTACAAGGAATTTGCACGTATTTATTTTTAAACAGGTGATGAGATAATCAATACGCAATGCAAGGCAGTGATGCAGAAATAAACTTCGCCTGGCTATTTAGCAGTTCACCAGCCACGATGTGGTCCTGTGCTAGCTCAGCCTAATTTGCAAAGGCAAAACCGCGACCTCCCGGGCCCAGATTCTTCCACATGTTTACCTTCCCAAGACTCCCCCGACTGTGTACCTTGATGGGCAGCCAGAGCAGAGTCAAAGCACCTGGCTCCCTTGTCCACAAACACAAGGGAAATGAAAAGCAGAAACTCGGGCTGGGATATTTCCAATGAAACAGAACGAGCCCAGGGAAAACAGGGGCCTTGTCTGCATGTCTGGGGAGAGATACCAGTCTCTCCTGAGCATTCTGAGACAGGACCACTGAGGGCTCTGGGGGTGCAGACCGGATCTAGCCCCTGCCCCTATGTCCACGATGTAAGTGAAATGTCACTCTACCACCATAAGGGGTAACGTTCTGAACCAGGCCTCAACTTCCAGGCCATGGCCTACATTGTTCCTCTTCTGCTCTTTCCATCCTCCCTCCTTCTCCTCTTCCTTCTCTCTCTCTTCTTTGGCAGGTCTCTTTGGGTAGCT
This sequence comes from Dicrostonyx torquatus, assembly GCA_028555095.1. Classification (NCBI taxonomy): domain Eukaryota; kingdom Metazoa; phylum Chordata; class Mammalia; order Rodentia; family Cricetidae; genus Dicrostonyx; species Dicrostonyx torquatus. The sequence goes on along the minus strand of JAQHUG010000088.1, from coordinate 5,655,660 downwards.
CAGGCTAGCCTGGAGCTCATGACCTTCCTGTTTCCACTCCTGAGTGCTGAGAGGATAGGTATAATACTGCTACATCAAAACCCTGCTGTTAAAGCCAAAAGGTGGGGAGAAAACTTGGCTCAGCCCTCTCTATGTGGAGTTTGAACATGGGGTTTCCTTCCCTGGATTTGTCAAACAAAATTCATCAAGTTACACTATTAACCTACAAAATGAAGATTTGTACAACAAATAAATAGGTCCAGAAAAATCTAAGATGATAACCTAAATATTGATTAATTCTGCATTAATTTCTAGTTAATTGTGAAAATTTAATCAGTCTCTTTGAGTCTCCAGTCTTTCCTGGCTTTGTTCATTTGTCTGAAAGGCAATGTGACATTGCTCAGTGCTGTTCCTCCCAAGGTGGCTTTATTTATTTATTTATTTATGGTTTTTCAAGACAGGGTTTCTCTGTGGCTTTGGAGCCTGCACTGGAACTAGCTCTTGTAGACCAGGCCGGTCTTGAACTCACAGAGATCCGCCTCCCTCTGCCTCCCGAGTGCTGGGATTAAAGGCATGTGCCACCACCGCCCGGCTCCAAGGTGGCTTTAAAAGTGGGCTACTTCTTGTTCACCCTTGCCCCCCAGAGCAGACACCTTGGGAGACTCACTGGGGCTGAGGAGAGAGGCCTGTGTGGGATAGTCTGCTGACATGTAGTGTAATTGAATGTTAACACTTAACAGCTTCCAGGAAGAAGAAAAAATATATTATTGGAGTTAACAGCAATGCTGTGGGTCTGTATTTTCAGAAAGAAAAAAAAATTAACACCTGTAGGATGCTTCCTGGAAGTTCTTTAACTGTGTCCTGCAGTAACTGATATTCGCCTGGGAGACAGGGCACTTGGCTGAGGACACCAAACAGTGTCTACAGAACCGAGGACTCCACAAGGCAGGCAGTTTTGCACAGGGAAAGCTTTCGCTCCCTAGCAGTTAGTGCTTAAAAAACGTCATGTCAACAAAGATGGCAGCTACACGGGTATTATTTTCCCTAGTGGCTGGCACTCCACTGGGGACCTCAAGAGGTTCCTACTCGACCTCAAATGCAAACACACCACAACACACACACACACACACACACACACACACACACACCTTTCCTTGTTTAGAGAGAAGTCGCCCGACATGGTATCCCACACGGCTTTCCATAAGGTCTGCTTTGGTAGGATTGCCTCATTTTCATTTATTCCTTTTTCCATTTGTGTTGGCAGAGGCTGCTAGTTCCTTTCCTGACCGCCCTGACTTGAAATAATCACACTGAAACTATGTTATTTGCAATACTGTTTGGCCAGTAGCTTAAGCTTATTTCTAGCTAGCTCTTATATCCTAAACTAACCCATCCCTTCGTGTGCATCACCACAAGGTCATGGCCTATTGACAAAGTTTCAGCAGGCTCCCGCATAGGTGTCTGTCTCCTGCAGGTGGCTACATGGCTTCTCCTTGACCCCCACCTACTCTCTATATATAACTTTTCCAGCCTGGCTATATTCTGTTAAGCCATTGGCCGAAAACAGATTCTTTATTAACCAATGGTATTCACAGCATATAGAGGGGCATCTCACACCACATTTGTTCATTCATTCCATAAGTATCCAGACCCGATTCTAGGACTATGTATCCAGCAAAAATAAATCAGGCTCCAATTCTTACCTTTGTCTACTCCACTGGCTTGGACGTGGACAATGTTAATACTGAAGAGTGTCATATTCCGAGGTAACCAGGTCAAGTGACTCCAGGGCCTGGATTAGACCTCAAATATCCAAAGATGTTAGGGAGAGATGAAAACTCCAGCAAACCGGAAAGTATACATCTCCAGATGCATCCAAATGCAGGAGTATTTTGGTTTGGATTGATTCGGTTTATTTGCTCATTTGTTTGATTTGAGACAGAGTCCCAGGTAGCCATGCTAATCTTTTTTTTTTTTTTTTCGAGACAGGGTTTCTCTGTGGCTTGGAGCCTGCACTGGAACTAGCTTTTGTAGACCAGGCTGGTCTCAAACTCACAAAGATCCACCTGCCTCTGCCTCCCGAGTGCTGGGATTAAAGGCGTGCGCCACCTCCGCCCGGTTTAGCCATGCTAATCTTAAACTCAAGTTTTAGCTGGTGGTGACTTTGAACTTCTGATCCCTTGACTCTGCATCCAAGTGCTGAAGTAACAGCCATGCACGACCACACTTGGTTTCTGTGGTGCTGAGCACCCAACACAGGACTCTGTACATGCTAAGAAAGTGCTGTCAAACGAACTACAGCCACACCCTACAAATACTATTTTGGTTTTTTGTTTGTTTGTTTGATTTTGGTTTTTGGTTGTTGTTGGTATTTTTAAGAACACTGTGCAGTCTAAACAAAACACTCTGGGCTCCAAGGGCCTCCCATGACTGCTGTTCAACTCCCCAAATTCTCAGATCAGAAAATCAAGGCCCATCAAAAAACACAGGCCTTACCCAAGGTCACACAGGCAGGCAGAGGCAAAACTAAAGCAAGAACTTAGCTATCCTGGCCCAGGCCCAAGGCTTTCTAAATAGATGCCGCTCCCTCTGGTCAGCAACTCGAGGCATCTCAACAAGTTTCTAGTGTTTGACATGATCTTGATAAACAATGCCTTCATTCTCTGAGCAATTATTTACAAAGCTCTATCATGTGCCAAACACCAAGGAAAGCTTAAAAGAGCATAGAAAAAGTCTGGTGCTGGAGTGGACTTTACCCTCACAGAGCTTAGGGACAGACTGTTTCAGCAATCTAGAGACATAATTACTAATAAGCGGGGCCTGTCTCTGCCCATTTGGAGCACTTCTGTGGCTGTAGCTATAGCTCTTCAGGTTTGGATACACGTATGTGTTCAACCAAGACAAGAAATAACGTTATACAACTGACGTTCTCTTTGAAATTAAAGTAGTCCAACAATCAGTATTTTAAATGTTACTCTAAGAGCTGGAGAGGTGGCTCAGCGGTTACGAGCACTTGCTGCTCTTGCAGAGGACCTGGGTTCAGTTCCCAGCACCCACATGTCAGCTCACAACTGACCTTGTCTGCTGATACCTTCGGGCTTTTGCACATATGTGGACACACACACATATCCACATTTTCTAAAGTTACCATAGTAACTGGGCATCTAAACTATGTTCAGCTTCTACTCAGCAGAGTGATTCTCAGTGTTCACGCATGGTGCAATCTCAGATGCTGGGCAGATGTAGGAACTTGTCCTCCATCTGATTGCCCTCACACAGTCTTCAGAGTGCAATGGTCAAGTGCCACATTCATCCACTTTCCGCAAAATCTTGGCAAAATGCCTGCCTGCCTGCCAGAAAGGGGGCTGCTGGGGTGGAGATGGACATGCTATAGCACTCAAGGTTCGGTGTCTGTGAACTGAAGATAAGCTGCAAAGTTTCCCAGAAGTGTAGTAGAATCATTTGGGAGACAGTCGTGACTGCATCTCCTAGGTCAGATAGCAACCCAAATCACCTGTCTCAGCTAGAAGGACGCTAGGAGTGGCAGCTTACCTGGTGGCCATCTCTATGAGGAGTAGCTTGGCAGGTGGCCAGGGTCATGGGAAGAAGCTGACTGAAAACTTAAGTCATGAAGACATGAGTGAAGGCACATGGATATGCATATCTGAATGGTGAACGTTCACGGGAGGGTAGATCGGGGGGTAGGCTGCCTATTCAGCCATTCTCCTTTAAATCCACTTTTAACATTACCCAGTGAGCTCAGGGACAATGGAGGCAGGGATGGAAGTTCCGCCCTCGGTACTTAGACTTCCACTCATCAGGACCCATGCAGCTAAAATCACCACTGAATGCCTAATCTGCCCACAGCCCTTGAGCTCTTACCTTGGCACAGCTCCCAGAGAGGTTGGTCAGCTACTTGCTGACAGGTTGATTACACTGGACTCTTTCTGTTAACAGCACTTTGTTCTTATTAGAACGGATGCTCACCTTCTTGCCTTCCTTCTTAGGATGTTTCTCAGTGACTCTGTGTGCCTTCGAGAATGTCATAGCCACTCTGTGCCACGCAGCGTTGCTTCTGCTCAAAGAATTCTCTTCATAGCAAATACGGCTGCAGCAATGGGGACCTTGTGCATGCCAGGCAAAAGCACTCTACCAACTGAGCTGTAAGCCCAGCCTTATGATTTGGCTTTCAGATTGTACCCTGTCTGATAATGTGGCTTAGCAAACTAAGGACTTCGTTTTCTTCACGCAGTTCGGAGGTGACCAATCCAGGTAGTCAAAGCCACTCTGTTCCATGTGGACATCCACGGACCCAAGTTCCCTTCGCTGTGTCGTAACAGTGTCCTAGGATGCCCCATTACCCACCTGGTCAAAGCTGAGTCTCCATGCCTACATTTCAGCCAACTCAAAAAGGCAAGAGGGACATAGAGGGCAGCCCCAAATCTCAACCCAGCCCTGGGAGGAACATGTCATTTCTGTTTAGATTCTGGAGGTAAAAACCACCATAGTGCTTTACCTGATTTAAGGAAAGACTTGGAAACAAGTTCTCATGAGGTTCCCACCGAGGAACAAAGGGCCTTTGAATAACTAGCTACCTCTAGGATATGTGTGTACGTATGCATATATGAATCTAGATATATGTGTATATAAAATATTTACATATATTGTTTTAATTAGGGTTTTCTATCACTGTGAAGAGACACCATGGCAATGGCAACTCTTATAAAGGAAAACATTGAATTGAGGGTGGCTGTATACAGTTTCAGAGGTTCACTCCATTATCATCATGGTGCAAAGCATGACAACACGCAAGCAGATGTTGTGTTGGAACTAAGAGTCCTACATCTTGCAGGCGACAGGAAGTCAACTGATGTACTGGGAGGCATCTTGAGCATAGGAAACCTCAAAGCCCACTCCCACAGTGACATACTTCTTCCAACAAGGTCGTGACCACTCCAACAAAGCTACACCTTCTAATAGTGCCACTCCCTATGAGATTATGGGGGCCAATTACATTCAAACTGCCACATATATGTAGGTAGACAGGCTAGGTTTTTTTTTAATGTGTAAGTGTGTGTGTGTAGGAGTGTATGAATGTGTACCAAGTGCACACAGGTGCTTACAGAGACAAACAGAGAGCACTGGATCCTCTGGAACTTGAGTTACAAATGGTTGTAAGCTGGTTTGGAACTGAACCCAGGTCCTCTGCAAGAGCAGCAAGTGCTCTTAGCCCCTGAGCATCCCTCAAACCCTAAGACTAGTTTCACCAGTATGAACATTATTATATATAATAGTGAATCATATAGATTATGTAGCTTCATAAGTCATATGTAACATTTTATTATAGAATATTCACAGAATTAAAGCTAGTCTATATATCATACCTATAAGTATACATATTACATAGACATAATACATATACTATTACATTACATACTGTAATACTGACACCAAGTTCAAAACATAGCTCAAGAGAACCATTGAAAGTGAACTGGGTTACTCTGCACACCAGAGTCAGGAGCAGGCGTGTGCTATGAAAAATTTAACTGAATGCTTCCAGATTTAAGATACTCTGTGACCATAAATAAATAAATAAACTACTACTGTAACAACAAACCCAGGAACTTTCCCAATGGAAAGTCATAATTGATCACAAGCGGTTGCCTCTTGTATCTGATTACATTCTGCCTTAGCAACTGAATGCCTCGGTAGTAAGAGAGATTGCGTTTGAGATTTGCCTGGTTTAAATAGCCGAGAACACACCCACCCAAGACTGAATCTAAGAGAGGAGATTTGGTTCAAATGCTCCTTCTCAGCATGTCAGGAAATGTTTGCTCCAATTAAGTAATCTCATTTTAGAGTTAAGCCTGTGCCAAGAAAATAAACAATGTATCTTTCATGCACACATCCACTCTGCTTTATAAAAAAACTTCTATTTTCTGGGAGGCTGCTCTTGGAATTTGTACATCTAATGAGATCAGAGCTGGAAAAATCCTGGCCTTTTTTAAGCATCTAGCAGCTTTGGGAACTATGGGGAACTCACGTGACACTGTACAACAGAAGTTCTGCAGGAAGACGACGGCAAGGACAGTAGGAAGTTTCTATTCAGCCTTGAGTCGTGCAAAATTGAGTTGCAAGAGAATTTGTTGCCCATCGCAAACCAAATGCTATTATGCTTTCAACATATCCAAAGGGTTTATACTTCCAAGATCAAGTAGGAAGATCCAAATTGCTGAGTGGCTGACAGATGGCAGTGAAGGGGAGAAGGTTGGAGGACCCCACCTTGGAAGTCTCCAGTCCCTCCCAAATGCAGGGCTGTATTAGGACTTGGATTGCCCTGTGCCTCTCACTGTCACAACACTCTCACCATGCTCCAGCATCACCACCGGTTCCCCTTCCACAGACCCAGCAATGTTGCTTGCCTGTTGTCTTGGGCATTTCAACACCTGTTTCCCTGCTGGTGTTGCCATTTATGGAAACTCAGGGAGTGTGTCCTGGATGAGGGAAGTATGTCACTGGGGGCTGACTTTGAGTTTCAAGTCTTGCCCTACTTCCTGTTTGCTCTCTCTGCTTTGGGCTTAGAGATCAAGATGTGCACTCCCAGCTTCTCACTCCAGTTTGCAACTGTCTTCCTGTGGTTATGGCCTCTGACTCTCCGCAACTGTAAACCAAACTAAACTCTTCCTTCTAGAAGTTGCTTTTCATTATGGTGTTTTATCACAGCAACAAAATAACAACTTACATTTCCCTCTCTCCTGCTAGCTGTTACATAAGCTGTCTTACCCCCAAGCCTTTTGCTGCTCCACATACCCAGCTCCTGCACCCATGCCCTTCCTTAAACCTCAGAGGCTTTTGTTTGTTGATTGGTTTTGTTTTAGTTCTTGCTGGTTTCTCTACTGGGGGGCTTCTCAGAAGCAAAATGTTTTACTGATATTTTTTTCTCACCTTCCTATTACCTAACACAAATCTAGACATGGGTGTGTGTATGACATGTGTTGGTGAAATGAACAAATGAGTGTAAGATCCAAAGAAGGTGGTATATGGAAACTTACAATTAGCCAACTTGAGGCTTCCTTTCTGCCATGGTAAAATCTCATGGCTTGTTGGGAAAGAAGGAGTAAGACACTCCTCACTCACTTTTCATGCTGTCCCTGACATCTGCATCTGGGTCAACTAAATGTGCAGTTAGTTCTCAGCTGTCAAAAGAGTACATTGACCTGCCTTGAGCTAGTGGATTATACTAGGAGTGTTTGCTACTGGTAATGACAAACAGTCCCACACTCAAAGCCACATGGTATATTCCTTTAGGGTCATAAGTGCATGATTCGCCGTGAGAAGAAAATGTCTCTAGCCCTGCCCAGGTTTGCATGCCTCCAGACTAAGAGTTGCTTCACTCTGCCCAGCCTTACTGAGCAAAGTTTAGCTTTTAAAAAGTTGGGAGAGAGTATAGGCTTTCAGCCATGGCATGTACACTGTCCCATCCTTCCCACAACTGTTCCATGATCTTTCCACCATGCAGTGACCAAGACAATGGCCAGAATCAGGAGAGCCGTGTATAAGTCCTGGCTTTGCCACTATTTGTGTGACCGTCTGCCTTCCCCTTCATCTGAATGGGCCATTTCATCACCTTTTAAGGACAACGATATGCCCCCATCATTTTACCATACACTACTAAGCTTGGAAAGAAACAATTCCTCCAAAATCTTTTATGAAAATACAACCTCCATACCAACGTATGGCTTTCCTCTCTCAACTCCTTTTTGAGAAGCCTACCTGTAGGTTCACTGGACTTTTAACTGACCGCCAAGCACGCTTTGTATCCCCACACCTTATACACAGACCTTTCAACTCAGTATCACCAGTGATGTACCTAGGTCATGGAGTCCCTGACATGGTCTAAGAAGGACTGTTCTCTGCAATAGTCTTCTCCAAATCCAGGACTGGAGTTGAAAATGCATGAGAAAATATCAGACAACCCAAGATGGAAGAATCTTTTACAGCATGTCAAGAAAGTCAATAGCTTGGAGATAAGCTAAGACAAAACTGTCACAGACCAGAGACTAAAGAGCCATGACAATGAAGGTATTGCAGTTGCCTGGACTGGATCCAGGAACAGTGAAGGGACGTTACTTGGAAGGCTGGTGACACTGAAAAAGCTAATGGGGGGCTGGAGAGGTAGATCATCAGTTAAGAGCAAGGGCTGCTCTTCTGGAGGACCAGGGTTCAATTCCCGGTACCCACAAGACAGTCCACAACTGTCCATAACTACAGCTCCAAGGGATCTTCTACCCTCTTCTGGCATTTGGAAACACCAGCCCACATGTGGTGCACAGACATACAGGCAGACAGAACACCCATACATACAAATATCAAAATAAAAATCATTTTTAAAAAGGTTATAGAGTGTACTTTATAAGCTGAATCAATGTTGGTTTCTTTGCTTTGACAAATGCACTGCGACTATGTAAGATGTTAGGAATGGGGGTGATTTAGCCAAACACAGTGATGCACCTGTAATCCCAGCACTTGGGAGGCTGAGGTAGGAGCATCAGGAGTTCAAGGTGACTCTTCACCCCTGGTGAATTCAAGGCCACCCTATCTTAGAAAAATAAACAAACAACACATTAAGTTAGGGAATATGTGGTATCCTCTAAAATAGTTTTTGTAAGTTGCTGTTACTCCATTTTTTTCCTTTTGAAATTTTTTTGTTTTTATTTATTGGAAAACTTCATATAATATATTTCCATCATATTCTTTCCCCTCCACTAACTCCTGCCTCAGAGGGTATAAAATAATAAAGTTATATTTATTTTATTTACTTCCATACTCACCCAACTTCATGTTCTTTCTCAAAAAAAGAAAACCCACACACCAAAAACAAAAAAATCAACATAAAATTTCTGCTCTGCCTTCAAGCTTCATCCAAATGCATCCCTTGTGACACCTGGGTGAGGCACCAACCAGGTTCTGTACTTGTTTTCCTTCCAGACGTTTCTGTAGCACAAATTCTAAATGTTCTTAATAATAAAAACCCAGAGCCAGATATTAGGGGGTGAAAACTGAGAGATCAGAGAAGCAGGGCAGGCAGCCACTAGAGACTCCTTTTTCCTCTGTGGAATCCTCAGACCAACAGAGTGAAACTGTCCTCCGACTGCCTCCTCAGACTACAGTGAGCTCCTGTCTCCTCCCGCCTTTTAGTTCTTTCTCCTCCCAACCATATCACTCCTATCTCCACCTCCCTAGTGCTGGAATTAAAGTCATAGAATCCAAAATGCTGGGATCACGCTTGTGTGAGCTGTTTCTCTTTTAGACAGATTCAATCTTGCATAGCCCAGGGTGGCCTTGAACTCACAGAGATCCATCTGCCTCTGTCTCCCAAGTCCTGGGATTAAAGTTGTGTGCCACCACTGCCTGGCCTCTAGTGGCTTAGCTCTGCACTCTGATCTCCGTGCAAGCTTTGTGTGTTAAAACACAAACAAAACATCACCCCGCTTTCCCAGCACTTTGCTTCTTCCTTCTCTGGTATCTGCAGGTCAGTTATTTATTTTCTCCTTGGATCACTCCACCCTTACCTGCAGATGCTAGCCACCTGGAGGCGAGAGAGTGGTTTTGAATCTATAGGATCTAGCAGTGTTCCTGGCACCTGATAAATATCTAGGATTGTTTCTGAATCAATGGCTGGATAAATTGTAGCGATCCATGCTGCCAAGTATGGAATTGCTACAGCATGTTCAGTCTATCCCCGCTCAGCTAGTGAACCCCAAAGAAAATTTATTCTGTGGGCTAAGGCAATGTCTGTTACTAAAAGCCCTGCCATATATTTGAAAAATACTTTTTATTCAAGACAGCTAAAAACTATTTAGAAACCACAGTTTATTAATCCTCACACACCACCCCCCTCACATAAAATGCTCACAATATAACTTACCAAACCAAACTGCATACCACAGGGGATTTGGGGAATACCTAATTAAAGATACAGTGCACTGCTCACCTTATCCTGGGCTTATGGCCACTGAAATGAGTGAGCGTTTGGACTCAAGGGAAAAAGAATCAAGGCGTTTTTTATAGCTAAGGATTGTGAGGGATTTGGGTACTGTAGGCCTCAATGAGAAAACCAGGTTGAAATCGGGGATCACTTACATACCGGGAAGCCAAACAGGACGTCAGAGTTAGGAAAGAAAGTAGGAGAAACAGTCTAATCAAGGGTCAGAGAAGACCAGCCCAGGTATGACTGCTATTCATTGCTATCGTCTTAGCCTCGTGTTTCCTAAAAAGCAGTGCTTGAGAGCGGGCTTTGTGTGTAGGCAGGTGTATTCGTTGCTGTTTTTCTACTGGGTAAAAAAACATCAAGACCAAAGCAATGTACAGCAAACAATTCTTTTGGGCTTACAGTTCCAGAGGGAGGCACATCCATCACGGCTGGGAGGTCAGACCATTGCAGCTCGGAGGCACGCTCAACACAGCTCAGAGGCACGCCCATCACGGCTGGGAGGCACGCCCATCACAGCTCAGAGGCACGCCCATCACAGCTCAGAGGCACGCCCATCACAGCTCAGAGGCACGCCCATCACGGCTGGGAGGTAAGGTGGCAGGAAGCAGAGAACTCACAATTTTACAGGGAAGCGTGAAGCACAGAGAGCAAGCTGGACTAGGTGAGGGGTTTTCCTTTCAGATCCCACCCCTCCGTGACGTTCCTCCTACAGCAAGGCTGAACCTCCCTGTCCTGGCTGGCTTGCCGCTGGTGCTCTCTTTATGGTTACTAGTAGGTTTGTTTTGTTTGTCCGCCTGACAGAAGCTAGAGTTACCAGAGAAGAGGAAACTACATTTAAGAAAATGTCTTTCCGAAATATCTGGCTGTAGGCACGTCTGTGGAGGATATTTTCTTAATTAGAGATTAATGTGGGAGGGTCCAGTCCATTGTGAATGGTCCACGCCTGGGTTAATGATTCCGGGTTGTATAAGAAAGCAGAATGAGCAAGCTATGGACAGCAAGCCAGTAAGCGCCATCCCTCCATGGTCGCTGCTTCAGTTCACTCCTCCAGGTTCCTGTTTTGCTTGCGTTCCTGCCCTGACTTCCCTCAGCGCTGGACTGTTTCCTGGAAGTAGAAGATGAAATAAGCCCTTTCCTCCCCAAGTAGCTTTTGGTCCTGGCCATTTTTATCACAGCAATAGAACCCCTAAGACATTACCCAAACAGTGCCAAGCACCTGTGAACCAAGTGGTCATACATTTCTCATTCAAACGATCACAACAGCTTATTCTCAGAAGTGAATCCACATATCAGACATGGTGGACTGTCCTGCATGGTTGCTAGTCTCACTGCAGGGAAAATTAAAACTGGAATGTAACCACCAAGATTGCACGTGGTTTATGACAATTCATTCGCTAAGCTAGTGGGTGCAAATGTTAATGCTTGGTTAATGGTGGTTTTATATGCTGTGGTTTGAATGAAAATGGCCCCCCTATGCTCACAGGAAGTGGCACTATTGGGAGGTGTGGCCTTGTTGGAGTAGGTACAGCCTCCTTGGAAGAAGTGTGTCCCTGGGGCAGGCTTTGAAATTTCAAATGCTAACCAGGACAGTGTCACTCTCTCTTCCTGCTGCCTGAGGATATAGAACTCTAAGCTGCTTCTCCAGCATCAGGGCTGCTGCATGCCTGCATGCCACCATGCTTCCTGCTGTGAGGATAATGGACTGACCCTCTGAACAATAAGCCAGCCCCAATTAATGTTTTCCTTTATAAGAGTTTCCATGGGCATGGTGTCTCTTCCCAGAAAAAAAAAAAATCCTAACAAGGTTTTTAGGGGGCCATTTTTAGTCAAACCACCACAGCACATAAAACCACCATTAATCAATCCTTAATATTTGCAATGCTAGCTTAGCAATTTGTCATAAATCACATGATGCAATCTCAGTGGTTACATTCCAATTTGAATTTTTCCACAGTGAGAACATCAACCACACAGGACATTCTTCTCGGTTCACTATGCCTTAAGGAAAATTTTATTAACATGTATTAATAATACATGTTTTGTTTTGAGATAGGATCCTGCTACGTTGCCTATAGGCTGGTTCCAAGCTCCTGGGTTCAACTGATACTTCAGTCAACTTTAGGAGTGGGTAAGCCCCCACATACATGGCTAAAACTATAGTCAACTTTAGGAGTGGGTAAGCCCCCACACGAATGGCTAAAACTATCTTACAAGCAGCTTTCACAGGTCTGAACAGTATTTGACAAGGAGTAGGTCAAACGCTCTTTGTTCAGTTATCCCCTCTAAGTTACCATGTGTTATTTAATTTCATTTTAAAATTTGGGGTTTTGAAGACAGGCTCTCATTTTATAGCCCAGGCTGGCCTTCAACCCATGATTCTTCTACTCTGACCATGTAGATCCTGGGAGTGCAAGTATACACCACTATGCCTACCAATTAAGGACTATTTCAAATGTGTATATTTAAATATATCTATACACATACACTTTTGATATATATGTGCATATATAGGGATAGATCAACTAGATATGCCAGAGACAATGTTGGTTTTGTTTTGTTTCATTTTTGAGACAGGGTCTCACTGTATACCATTGGTTGACCTGGAACTTGCTATATAAAGATGTACCTGCCTCTGCCTCAGAGTTCTGGGATGAAACACATGGGCCACCATGCCTGGCACAGCAATATTTTTGTAACTAGCATCATTATTTTCATTCTTAAGTCAACTGAAAGAACATAAGCCCTCAGAAACACAGCAGTGATGACCAGCTTTGTGTTTGTGGGTAGTGCTCTTTGTCCTCCTGGATTCTTCCCAAGGTACCAATCAGGTACCTTCCCAGCCAACTTAAGAAAGCTGAAGCCCACTGGAACTGTTCCTTAATGCTCCTTTGGGTTCCCTGACCAATAGAAGCATATTAAGGAACGTGAGGCTCCTTGGGTCAAAGGGAAGCTCAGCTGCAGAAGCAGGACTCTGTAGAGAGAGCAAGTCTGGGCCTTGGTTGTACTCTCGGAGGCTGCTATTGTGTTTGTAGTTATAAAGACCTGGCCTCTCTAAGTGGCTCAAGGCCAATAGCTCTGCCCCTTCTTGCTGTGGGACAATCCTTTTCTACACTATGAGTATGTATTACTGTCATTGGTTGGTAAAAAGCTGACAGGCTGGTAGCTGGGCAGGAAGTTAGGCAGGAAAGCCAACGAAGAATGATGGGAAGAAGGAGGGTGAAGTCAAGAAGAGATGCCAGCCAGCCACGGAGCAAGCAAAACGTGTAGAAAATGAAGTAACAAGCCATGAGCCATGTGACAAAGCATATAAATATGAATTAATTTAAGTGTAAGAGTTAGCTAGTAATAAGCTCCAGCTATCATATCAGCCAAGCATTTATAATTCATATTCAGCGTCTCAGTCAGTTATTTGGGATCAGGTAGTCAAGACAGGTAAACTCTGCCTACACCTCCTTCGTCTTTGCCCTTGTGTAGACTGTTTTGAGATAGGTCCTTGGGATGAGTCCTCTATTGTTTTCACAGCAGCCAAATCCCAATATAAATGCCTTGAAAAACCAATGCCCCAAGTACCTCAGTGTTTAACACAAACCAACTTTGTCTTCACAGAAGACCTCCCCAGTGAACATTTTCCCAGACTCCACAGTCTGTGAAAGAAATATACTTGGAGGCGAGTGGCCCACTTTTGCTTCCAACTAGCCAACTGACCACCATGGAGTACTTAGCCCTTCCTTGGTTTCTTCATTGAGAAACTTTAAGTGGAGCTGGACGTAGTGGTACCTGCCTGCAAAGCCAGCACTTGGAAGGCTGAGGCAGGGGGACCCTAAGTTCAAGACAAGGCTAACTACACAGTAATTCTACAACAAAAACAACATGTGAAAGACCAGTATTTTTCTGCTCTGGCATGCTGGGATATCATCCCTGCCAAGATAAATATCTCAAGAGAGTTCCCTTGTATTATTTCCACTCTCTGTTTATTTCTACTTTATCTTCACATGACAAATATCTGATGCATCACCCTTCTACACCCTCACCAGGTACGTAAGAAAATCCTGACTGTCTCTTTTTTACCGACGAGTATGAGCCACGTTCTCTACATGGTGTCTCTTCTCGCCCTGGAGAGCCCTAGCCCTCCTCAAACGAGAATGTGTGTGCAGGATGTCTGAAAGATGCTGGATGCTTTTCAGGCTCCTTGAGCGTGGTAGTGTGCTTGTTTGTTCACTTCAGATATCCTTTTCTTTGAGAATCATATTCACCTAGATATTCACCTCTGATTTACACAAAGGGAGCTGAAAGTTAACGATTTCTCATAGGGAAAATGCATCTGGGGAATTCCCTGGATTTTCCTCGTGCTTCACAATTTCACTTTGCTATGTATTCATGTTGTGAACTTAATATATAATAAATTATATACTATAATAATTATATAATATAATAAATTAATAATTTCAGTTTGATATGTATACATGGAGTTATGAACTATATATGCTTACTATATAACTTAATATATATTAATATATAATATTATATATATGTATATAACCTTAATGTTTATCATCAGAGAGTATAGAAAGTGTGCCAAGACATAGTGGTTAAAAGCAGACCTTCTATTCCCATCTTAAAGTTAAAAACAACTATTGACTATGCCTTGCCTCATCTATAATCCACCATAAATTTGAGTCCTAACAGTGCTGTTCCTAAAGGCACAGTGTATTGAGAATACACCTCGGGATGACTTCTTGAGCTTGGTTCCCTTTGGAAACCATAGAGAGCCACATGGTTCAGTTCTGGCATGTAATATCACTTGCTGGATAGTTGATACCGAGCTGGCCTTAGTTGTCTTGCTGACTTGGCAAGAAGATACATCATTATCAAAATCAACCCATTCCCACGGGGATGGCAGCGGTCAGGGACAGAGTGGGTTGGCTGACTGTCCATGACATTAGCAGAATCATTCAACTTACTCTTCTGCTTAGAGATCCTGACCACAGGGCTCTTTGGGTGAGACAACGCTGGGCAAATGCCAGCATTCCCAGACCTTAGGATCTGACGAAACTCACCATAACAGCCCATAGTTTTCAGACATGTCCAAAAAAAAAAATCATATGAGGTCTGTTTCAAATACAGTTACGTCCAGAACTTTCTCCCAGGTGCTTTATTAGGCTCATTTACAGTGCTGCAAAAGTTTGTTTTAAGTGTGTGTGGGAAGGCATTTCTCCTTATTTAGACCCTTTAAACTTGATCTCAGTTGCAGCTTAGACCAAGAGAAGCCAAACTCATCTGTCTGGGCTCTGTTTCTACAGGCAGGTCATTTATTCTCCTAAGACCCTATTTTTCTCATCTAAAAGAACGAAGTTTAGAATCAGATATATTTTCAGAACTGTCACATAATTTGCAGCTCGAGGACCAAATAAAATGATAAAGCCTAATTAAAAGAAAATATTAAGAACATCAAGACAGCAATCATAGGTTCCAGGCATGGGGATACTGAGTTCAGTGTCCTGCTCAGCAGCACAGGTCCCAAGCACAGGTGGCATGATGACCTGGCCTTCACACCTTGTCTGTCACCAACAGGCTTCCTTTCGCTCCCACAGAACCAGTTCTCATGGAAAACCAAACACAAGCGAAAGTAAGAGCAAAATCCACAGTTTTGCTTTCTGCACGGAATCACTACCTTTCCCTTTCTCTGGCCCTCTGACCACAGGCTGTGCCTTCGCCCTTCCTGACTCCTGTTCTCTAAGATGGATGTTCTTCTTTCCCGTCTAAAACATCCAAATGACCTTTGCTTTGGGCTTTTTTCTACATCGCCATATGTTAGATAATTGTGCCCCAAGGAATTGCTTCCAGAGTGGTCCAAACACAAAAGAAAAACACGCAACCAACTTTCTCTAGAGCAGCGCAAACATTTCCTTAAACCTAAGTGTCTCAAGAGGAAAACCGACAGAATAAACCTTTCACCCAGAGAGTCCATTCCGCGACTCACTTGTGCCGAACCCTGTTTGCCTTTTGACATCCCTGATTTATCTACTGTTTGCCAATAAAAGCAGTCACGGTCTTTGATTTAGGTTTTTCCACATTGGAGAAGTGGCCAGAGAAAATGACTCAGTTGAGTGTTTTATTAGCATAAAAACATGATGTGCTCGCTGCCCTTTCTCTATTGTGCTGTATAAGTTCTATGGCACCCACCCAAGAGGTGGGAGACTGGGGTTCGATGCCAGCAAACTGATGGATTTCTAGAAATCAGGATCTCTAAAAAGTGAACAATTTAAACAGAACTTTATTAGTTACACCTTAGCAATTACAAAGTGGTACCCTCCCCCCAAATAGGAGGCTTTCTTAATATGACTTCTAAGGAATTTCATCTATGGATTTTTTTTATTCAGGTCTAATTTTAATAGATAAACTTCCTGTACAAAAATATCATCATCACTTCAGTGAAAAATAAGATTTATTCTTGAAAGTATTCAAATTTTAAAAGAATTCAAATTTAAAAGAATTCGAATTTTAAAAGAGGAACTACAAATGTAGTCATGATTAAGAACACAAATTTATACTGTCTTTATAAAAATTTGGAGTGTTCTGTTTATTATTAAAAATAAGCGTATTTAGTTTTATAATCTTATAAATGTTAAAATCCCACCTGACAGAAATACTGAAGATCATGCATTGATGTGGGATTTGTAATTATTTCAGCCACAATAAGGCTGATACTTCTGGGTTCTAGGGGCCATGCATGTGCAGACAAGCCCTCAGGCAGAAGTACCTAATGCCCCCCAGGGATGTAAAAGGGTCCCATGTGCCCCACATGTGGTGTAGATTACATCATCCACGTATGACTCAGCTAAGCCTTTGCACACACACATGAGCTCCATCATCTGCATATGATGTAGCCATGTCAAACCCCTGTGCGCATGTGCTAGGCAGCTTTTAAAAGCTGGACGTGCCATCTTCCTCTCTCTCTCTCTGCACACTGACTTCCCCAGGCTTGTACACACACCCTCTAATAAACTCCTAAGCGGGTTTGTTGCATGTTCCGTGTTTCCTTCTCACTTGTACCAGGTAATTTCAGGATTCCCTCCTGTATGCTATGAATATGTTTTATTACCATTGGTTATTAAAGAAGCTATTTCAGTCATTGACTTAGTAGAATAAAACCAGGTGGGAAATCAGAACAGAGATATAGAGAGCAAGTAGGCAGAGTCAAGAAGATGCCATGTAGCTGCCAAAGGAGACAGCCGCCAGTCGCCAGCCACCAGCCAGAACTGGTAAGTAGGCCACAGCCTCATGGTGAGTCACAGATTAATAGAAATGGGTTAAGATGTAAGAGTTAGTTGGAAATATGCATAAGCTATTGGCCAAACAGTGTTGTAATTAATATAGTTCCTGTGTAATTATTCACATCTGGGTAGCCAGAAACTAATAACTAATGCACAGCCTCTGCCTACAATGCATGCTTAGTTATAGTCTATGTGTATTACACACACACACACACACACACCACATATGAGTGGATCCCAGCACCTCTTGCATGCTAAGCAGGCACTGTACCTTGATCTCCTCTCCTCTCTACAAATGATCAATTTTTAAGGGTGGTATAAGAAAAGGATGCGATAAACGCTAGTAAACCACTTATCTTGTTTAGGACAATGGCAAGTAGTTGAATACCCACACTTTAAAAGGAATCAAACAGATCTATAAAGCAATAGATGCTGACGAGAGAGCTTAGCTACTTCTCAGCCTGGAGGCAGAATCATAGTGAGAGTCCATGAATTAGTTTCCTGGGGCTGCCACAACAGAGTGCAGAAAACTGGAGGGTGTCAGGTGACAGGAATGGCTCTGGAACCTGTCAGAGAGGCTGTGACTCTGAACGCTCACTCGAGGGGAGAAACTTCCCTTGTCACTTATCACTTCCTATGGCCACCAGCACTCCCATCTCAGTCTCAGTGGTCACATGGTGATGTGGGAGTGTTCTCCTGTATTTTGTATTACTCTTATTGGTTGAATAAAGAGCTGCCTGGCTTATAAGATGGGTCAGCCCTTAGGTGGGCGGAGTAGACAGAACGGAAGTTCTGGGTGGAGAAGAAGGAAGGGGCAGACACCACGAGCCACCGTCGCAGATGGATGCAGGTTAGACCTTTCCGGTACGTCACCACGTGGTGACTTACAGACTTTTATAATGGGTTAGTTTATGAGGTGAGGGCTAGCTGGGAAAAGGCTAGTGATAATAAGCCAGGCAGAGTTTAAATGAATACCGTCCTCATGTGGTTATTTTAGGTGCAGGCGGCCAGCCGCTGAGCGGGCCAGTGGCTGGCGGCTGGGGAACACAACACGCACCCCTCTCCCCCTAATTACAACAACATGGCCTTCTCTCTGTGCCTCGCCATCCATCTTTGCAGGCCCATTCTACTCCAGTATGACTTCATCTTAACTAGGCGTTGTGGAACGGTGTCTTCCAGGCTTGTCATGGCCTGTTGCCATCTTGAAACTGAAGTAGCTATGCATGCCTGTGCAGAACCCTCCCAAAACTGGGCCTACTGCATTCCTTGATGAAAGGAATGGGAACATGAGAGAGGATACAGTCACCTGTTCTCTCCTGCCTCCCTCCAGCCGCATGTGATCCGAGGAAGCACGATGGTGCACATTAGGTTAAAGACACACTGATGGGACAGACACTGTGTCTACACAGCTGTGAAGAAGTCAACACCAGGCTGGGCTGGGATTTTCCAGTCAGGAATCTCTTTGGGGGTATCCCTGTAAGTAAGTAACCCTTCACATAAGTACCTATAAATAAGATCCACAAACCCATTGGTTCACCATCTGGATCTGAAATCTTTTCTTTGGCCGTTAGTGCCATGTAGGGGGCATTTGCTCACACCTCCCCAGGAAGAGTTCTGCAACACAAAATGTATCTCCAATAACCTATGTCCAGATTCCATCATACCATAAAGTTTCTTGAAAGCGTGTGAATTTGAAGGGGATGCTTTTCAACCTAGTGCACAGCCCAACACATAGTAAGTTCTCCTATGGTAAAATGAAACAGAATGAATGCAATGAGGTGATCCAAAGAAGAAAAGCTCCAGAAGTCCTGTTAGGATCCGGTCCATCCCACCACCTACTTACAAGGCACTCAAGGGGGCTCTAGGAACCCATCACCTCCGCTCATCTTGGAGGGCGAAGGCTTATTAAAAATGGGGAACTCTGGGCTAGACTCCAGATGCGCCAGGTCAGCACTGCTAAGTGTAGAAGCCGGGAACCTGTGTTTGAAACAAGCGTGGAGGGAGTTTCTCCACATGGACATTTGAGAAGTGCTGATCCACAGTATCAGACAGGTCTGCCTTATAGTTCCCCATGGAGCCTCTCTGATCCATTCCTCATTTTTCCCTCTTTACAGGTGAAATTGAGAACAGCTGGTCAACAAATTTTCTTGTATTCAAGCATGATTATAGAGGCCTTCCACATTGCTGTTCTCCCTCTAGACCAAGCCATATAAATTCAAATGATATTAATTCTTTAGTCCCAATAGGATATATTTTCTAGTCATTAAATCATTTACAAACGTAGTTAAATGCTTTTCATCTCCAGGACCATACACAACCCTTTGGGCATGGAAAGGAGTAACCCAGTTTCATATTTCAGGCTAGGAAAATCCTGAGTCCCGAAGAAGTCACGCTAAAGACAGCTCATTAGAATGTTCCAGAGAACAAGACCAGGGACATATTGACTGAGAAGCCCCACTGTCTAAAGCTGGCAGCCCAGCAAAATTGATAAGATTGATTCCACTCTCAGCTTAAAGAACCAAGAACTGGGGTGTGGGTCGTCTGAAGCCCAGTCCTAGGGCAGAGAAATATCAACACCCCAGCTCATGAATGTAGTCTTAGAAAGGGGTGTGTTCTTCCTTCCACATACTTCTCTCTTCAGACCCCTAGGAGACTTAATGCTGCCCACCACACTCTCCTGAGTCCACCAATTCAAATACTAATCTCGTCCGGTAACAGCCCCAAAGCACACCCCCCAAATCATCCTTAATCTGACTCCCCTCCCCAGGTCAGTCACGTTGACATGGAATTAGCCTTAACACCATCCTCATCAAGGTTCCTTACAGCCCTGACAAAATCACACTTGTGTCAGTGTTGACAGCCTAATAAAGGGTGGCTGCCTCTCCTGCCTTCTTCCTTCCTGTCAGCCCTTGGTTAACTGTTACCAGTGAAGAAACTAACCTGCCACTTATGGGCTAAGGTGCAACCCTTGCTGAGCCACAGGCAGACGTGAAGGAGCTCACAGGGGAAGCGGGTATGGTGCTTACAGGCAAGGCCAGAGCTACTTTCCCTCTGAGCTGAAGCTTCTGCCTGAGAACCTCCTTCGAGCAATTTTTAAACAACGGTGAGTGAGACCTGTACCAGGCAGTACACTGCTAGGGCCAGAGGATATGAGAAACCCGCTGCTGGTGCCTATTTCTCAGCCTTTACTCTAGATAGATAGATAGATAGATAGATAGATAGATAGATAGATAGATAGATGGATGGATGGATGGATGGATGGATGGATGGAT